>JAMKCH010006665.1:0-32930 GCA_023653785.1 Ophioderma brevispina | reverse complement strand
GCATGGACAGTAACAAGGCTCTGCAGTTCCAACCAAACAAAGGGGAATCTGAAGTCCTTTGTCCGATGAATACCAAGTGGATTTACTTGTCAATAATGCCATTATTTGCTTGAGTCAATGTAGTATAGTGTATGTCCCTTGATCACTGATATTCAGAAAAGAAATTGATATGGCATTTTATTCACTTTCATGAAAATGTGCAACCTTTACAATTGCCATAACCAATAAATGGTAATTATAAAATTTATTATTATTTATAGCGGAAAAATGGTTTACTTCTGCGAAGTATGTAATCAAAATGAACAATTTTTCCTTTGATCCCATGGCCAACTATTGATTCCTTCTCATACAGGATAAGGTTAGGTTGTAAATGTTGCAATCTGGATAAAATTTTTACCTCCATGCACTCCCTCAATGCAGTGTTTTAAAAGTACCTTAGTATTAATGTTATATGCAGTGTCACCAAAAGCTTCCATTGTCGGCACTTCCAGGCACGGTTTGGTGTCCCGGTCGTTCTTTGCATGATTTTATTTTTGTGGTGAGCCTCAAACCACCAGCAAAATGAATGGGAACAATTACACAACAATTTGATTTCCACGACTTTGCAAGAAGTAAATATATTGTTATGTGAATGCTTACTTATTCCTGTGCCGATTAAAGGCTCTACATGCAATTCTTAAACAGCTGTGAAAATGTAAGCAAATTTATTGGCTGATGCCCGGGTTCAATTCGTTTAATTGAACCCAGGTAGTACGCGCTGCGTATTGAAGTTATTTTTAGGTTGAAGAGCTTGCGTCATACAGCGTTTTGCTACTTTCGCGCGCGCCTGCCAACGTTGCGTCTCGTTGCGTATGATCGTTGCGTTCAGCGGGTTGTTCGATTGTTTTCACTGGGCGATGGCAGTCCTTTCTTGTTGCATTTAAGCTGTTATAAGTATCCCGAAATTGGGTTAAAGATGACCTTAAATGATAATTGCTGTTTAAGAATGAGAATAAAGGTATGATTTTGGGAACCGGCACTCTCTTTGCGACGAATTGAACCCGCCGACACCATTATTTTTGCGTGGAAGAACTCGGCCTCCGGCCTCGTTCTTCCACTTAAAATAATGGTATCGCCTTGGGTTCAATTCGTCGTAAAGAGAGTACCGGTTCCCAAAATCATACCTTTATTCTCTAAATTGCAAACCAGTCAATGGGTGAATAGGTATCAGACAATGCCCGATATTATTCAAAAGCAGACTTGTAGTAGGAGTACTTTTCGTGAGTATGAGTATGATTATTTGACCCTGAGTACGAGTACAGCAAAATTTTAAATCACAATTACGAGTATGAGTACTTATGCCTGAGTATGAGTACGAGTACCCAGGCCTGCGTATCAGTATGAGTACATAAATTGTACGCGTACTCTTGAGTACTACGAGTCTGTAATGAAAAGAGTGGATAGCAGGTATGCAGTAATAGTATGCTACAAAGCATTATTATTAATTATTCTATTACCTCTGCTGCCCATTATTGAAAATGCAGCATTCTGATTGGTCAGTTTACTGCCCATTATTCTGCAATAATGGGTCAAACTTGGGTGAAAACTACTATTTGGATATCTTTTGTAGCCTTGTTCAAAGCTTCTGCTAAGAATCGACAAACTTGCTAATTTTTTTTATTGACATTTATTCTCAATTATTTTGAACATTGTGTTTGCAGATTTGAAATCAGTGCTTTAGCACTGAAGGGGCTACCCTGAGTAGAGAAAGATTCAATAAAAAATAAATTGGTATACTGCTTGGTTGTCTGTTGTGCACACTGGATATAGGAGCCTGCAAGTCCAGTGGTGAATATGAGTGTTAAGCATGTTGCCCATCATGCATATTAAATACTTCATTTGCATATGCTCCAATTAGCTAATAAAAAGGTGGCCTGTGTTGTATAAATAATTTGAGGGGCAAGACACATGGTTTAAAAATTTGTATGTATTAAATTTGATAACCTGAAGTATGACTTGAGTACTTGTACTGTACTGTACTGTACTGATGTGGTGGTGAACCTGGGATTAGCTGTATAATTAAATATAAGGTGGATAGAATGGTTCCCCTATGATGCTTTAATGAAAGATTTTTACCTCAAATAATTGAGCTGTTGGTTTGTAAACGTTATTTAAATAAAGAATAAACAAAAATACTGCAAGTTAAGACTTGAAAGATCCCCCCAGCAGGGAGCAAATTCTGCTCATTAACATACTAAATTTGCATATTGTATGCCCAAAATGTAATAAGGCTGAAAACTCTTCAACCTACTTCTACCAAGTTACAACATATGTCTTATGGAACTACAGATATTGGCAGTTGCATTTTGACAAATTAAAGGAATGCCCTTTAATTAGCTCATTTGCATACCCAACCCATATATATCATGCACTTACAATTCATCGAAAAGATATGCATGCCATGATGGGCTTTCATGTAGCGAGTCAACCTATAATCAAAATGTAACCCACAGACACACGCACAGACACACAGGAATCTGCTGTTGCAAAATCCCCCTTACCCTTTTAGGCCAGGGGGATAAAAATACAGCTAAGTATATAGCTATTTTGGCAAATTAAGTAATAAACAAAACAAACTTTGGTATTGAATGTAAAAAAACCTTTCAGATAGTCACATATAAGTTCATTTCGAATGCAGAAACCTCACAATTTAAAATCTTTCATGATATCTCAATGCACTCTTGAGCTTGTGTTTGTTGGTCTTCAGTAAATGTAGGTTGGAAAGAAACCCCTAAATTAAACCATGCAATTGAGGATTTGAATTACCATTGTTTTTGTAATGCCCTGATAAAAAGCCTTTTTTATTACTATAGTTGAAGGCATGGTTCTGTCTTTTCCCTGCACTGAAAACTTGTTAGCAAGATGATTGAGATCTAATGAGAGCTATGAGTTATTTAAAGGGACAAAGTGACATGAAAAAAAATATTCAGACATAATGAATTGGACCCTTAATGAAATCACTTCCACAAATTTGAATAAAAATTGATGTTTACATTCTGTAAAAACAGCAAGAGTATAGGAGATTCCTGCATTATGTGTTGACATCCCTGCCAGAATTTTATACCATTGTAACCCTTTAATGTCAACATGTTATCATAGAGTGCAATTGATAAATTGCTGATGCTGCATCAATGCTAAATAATTATGTGATCAAGCAAAATGAGTGATTTATTGGGCAAATCAAAATTCAGTTTTCAGTTACACTTTATGTGTCCTTTTCTGAGCTTAGTCATTTTGCTGAAAACCCCTTTGTGGAATTGGACTTTGTCATTCCTGAGATATTGTCATTGTAGTGTTGCTCACAACAATGAAATACAAAGTTGAGTGTCATAGTGGGCTACATCTCAAAATCAGTATTAGCAACAAACACCTCATTTCGCTTGATCATATCACACAGCAATTTCACTCGCATATTATCTCAAAGTATTTCACTCTTGGAGCAAATTCTCAAGAGTGAAATTTCAAATCTGAAAAATCTTTAAATGTCAGAGAGAACAGAAATAGAGTGACTTCACTCTTAGATATCTTCTCAAAGATTGAAATGCTAGGTTCAAGAGCACAACAGCTGGAAACATCCTGCTGACCTATTGTTATGACTGTCAATTGTTAAAATAGTCTCATCAAAAGACTTTGGTAGGCATCTGTTGAAATTTGATATTGGGGTTTAATGATAAGGTTTTGAAACAAAAATATATGACCAGTTAGAAGTTTTTATGTTTGATGCTTTCAATTGGTGTAAAAGTACCATTTTGGGGAAATCCAAAGTAAATGTCTGTATTTTGAAATGGCAGCATTACATGACCTGAACTTGGTGCAATCCATGAATAGTGGGATGTTGGCGTCTGCTATGTTTCAAGAGTAGGTTCACTCTCGATATGCTATTGAAATGGCTGTCACATTGTACTATTCAATGTGTACTTGTAAGAGATTTGTGATTGAAATCTCATTTTTTTTATTTATCCACCAATGATAATATTTATCCAAGTGTGTACGGTGTTTGTTTTCATTACAATTTTTTGTGGCCCTCTAAACATAAAGAATATAAAAATGGTCTGGTTGTGTCAAATTTCAACATTTTTTTTTATGTAGTGAATGTCAAAGTGGGGTAAACACAGGGGGATGCAAATTTTGGAATGGAAGCGAAGGGAACGTGAAATTTTGCACCCAAAAGAGTAAAAATATTCCTCATTCCCTCCCTTGACCATGACCGCATCTCCCGGAGAGTAGTACTGATATCTTAATGCATTCCTGCAAGACTTTAATTGGCTCCTAGTCACATTTTTTGTGGACCCCCTCAAAAAACAGTCTTTATTCTGTGTAGTCGCAAGAATTGCAGAAGCACATAGGTATTACTGCTGTTGTAGTCTGTGTGGTAATGGTGTGTGTGTTGGTCTGTGTCAAAATTATTAACCCTAAGATACTGCATTCCATATGATTTCCGAAAGGGCTACTGTTCTGTAACTTGGTGAAAGGAGGAGGGTGGGTGACCAATTTTGGTGACCTCATGTGTACCTTGGTGACCTCATGTGACCTTTGGTCGGTCAAATGTTAACCCTTTCCCCCAATTGCTTGTGTACAGTTATCTGGAGTGCCGTAAGGCATCGAATATGTATCTTTTGGAAGAAGTGTTAAAAGTTCTCGACCTGAGTCGAATTTTTGGCTTATTTGGCAAATTACAATATTCAAATGAGCTAATGTAATATGCATAATTGCATAATGGCGATATTTTTGAAACGATTTGAAAGTTTCCCTGATAATGCGGTTGGTATGCAAATGAGCTAATTAAATATGCATATTGCTGTATCACTAAAACGTTCACATTGAATATGCAAAATTTCCTTTACTACTATGCCATATGCATCTTGTGTGTGGAATCTTTTGGAGGGGGAAGGTGGGTTGTTGGGGGAAGGGTGGGGTTTTGGGGAGGGGCCAGTGGGGGTTTGAGGGCGCAGAGTGTGGTGCGTCGGGAGGGTCGGGGTGGGTGCATCGAGGGGAGGTGTGCGTCGGGAGGGGGAAGGGTGGGGTGCGTCGAGGAGGGGTTTTGTGTGACTTTTGACCCCAGGTGACCTTGGTGAACTTTGACCTCGCATGTGACCTTTGACGCCCCATGTGGACCTTTGACCCGCTGTGACGCTTGTGACCTCATGTGACCTGGGTGACCTCATGCGACCGTGTGACCTCATGTCACCTTGGTGATCCTCATGTGACCTGGTGAGGGGGGTCCTCATGTCACCTTGGACCTCATGTCACCTTTGGCCCCAATCACAAACCGAACCTCAGACAACAGACGACACTAGCAGTCCAGCGACCGTGATGTTTTGTTTAATTATATATTGAAATTAGCCTATTGTGTGAATGAGAAGGTTGACATGTTAATTCATTCACATAAGGTATGGGTTCAGTCATATGTAAGAACAAATGATTCCTGTGGGCTTTTCACTGTTTAGTTCTAATTTCTATTGGATATACATTAGCCACGTAATCAAAAATCGATGGTGGCCAATTTTTCTGAGCATTTGAAATAATTTATCGTTTATATGATGCCATTAAAAGTCATAGGAAACATGCTAAGGTACGCTGATGACGGTTTAAAATAAAACTTCCCAAAGGATTGGTTTATATAGTTTTGGACCATTAGAAACTTATCTGGCATTTCAGTCTTTATAGCATCAAGATTACGGCCAAAGCATACAACCTTTAAGGTAAAACCTTAAATTACCATATCATATAGTAATATTTTGGTTATATCATCCATAGATTGGTCAGAAGGTCAGAAGTGACCATAGATTGGTCAGATATAACAATCAATTCATGTTAAAAAAAAGGAAGAACCGACTTAATGACCAGAAAAAAAGTTTAAAAATCTAAAAAGTTTTTTTTTTTTTAAAAAAAAACCACAATTCTTTGAACTCTGAATTGAGAAATAGTTTGAAGCACTATAATAGAGGAGTTGCTGAGGCTTATCCAACAACCAACGTGTAAAACCATCAACACAATAGCAAATGAAATTGCTTGTTACAAAAGAGAGAAAACTAACAGAAGTTCGCCAAAGAAACTAAATCTCAAAAGGAGGAGGGAGTGGCAGTAAATGGAAAGAAAGCCAGTAACATACCCTAATATAAGAGCTGTGCAGAGAAGCGAGAAGAAAATGAAAATGGACATCCGGACTATAACGTGTAAGGAACTGGAAAACAGCAAGAGTGTGAAGAAAAAAGAGAAAGCTCATCAGCAGGGGAAAACCATATTAGTCGGGAGCCACTTGGTTCTTGGCGCGTTTTAAATGGTTATTGTTTCCCGTTTTTCTCTATGGTAACTTGTTAATTATGATTGATGAGCTAACAATTGATGGTGGCCAATTTTGTTCGAGATAAGGACCTGTTTTTTTTTACATAAAAATTATGTATGAAGTAAAAATTCCAATTGAAATACATCAGGAACGCAATCAAATTAATGTTTTTAGGTTTTGACTTTATTCTATAATACAAATCAGATGTTAAAAACAATGAAAAAAATGCAGCAAATCCATCAATATTCAAGATGCGTCCAAATTTTAAAAGTTTTGACACGCACACAAATATTTTCAAGAGTCATCAGAAATTTGCCAAACATTATCTTGCTTTAGGTCAACGATGGCATCCAAAATTTCTCCAAAAATTGCCCAAAATGGCAAAGTCGGAATACATTCACAGTTTGACTAGATATAAATTATTGTGTGGAAGAAACCACGCACTGTTGTTTTTAGGGCATTGTAAAACACAAGCATAATTTAATATCAGCTTGCTTTAGGTCCAAGATGGCATTCAATATGTATGTTTTCAAATTTTGTTCAAATCTACAATTTACCATCTGTATATATTTAGTTATATTGTCCCAAAATTATGATAAAAGTACAAATTAAAGTATGTAATAATAAGACTTTGACAATAAGAAATTCTCTGGTATTTTTGGTTTGTTAACATATCATGAAAGATTATGGTAATATGCCTTTCATTTACGTTCTTTAAACAACAAAATTGCCATTTATTGTTATCAAATGACCAACATCTTGAATTTTAAGCCTGATAACAAATAAAAAATATAAATGTAAATATCTAGTGATCAAAAACATGTCTCATACTTTGATTTATACTTTTATAATAATTTCTGGATGAGACATAACAAAATATAATACAAACATGGTAATTTGTAGATTTAAAAACTGCAGCCATCTGGGATTTTCCTCTCTTGTTAACAAAACAGAAATGCCAGACATGAGTTTCTAATTGTCTAAAACATATCACTTTAATATACACATTTTATATTTTTGGATGAATAACCAGATATATTGCATATAATATGGTAAATTTAAGGTTTTATGTGTAAAGGCATCTGTTTTGGCCGCCATTTTGAAATCAAGACTGAAATGCCAGATAAGCGTTTCTACTGGGCAAAGGAATATATCCCACCCTTGTTTAAACCCTCATGGTATTTGAGCGTTCTATACTTTTTAATGAGCGGCATATTCATTTGCTTAAGACACTATCAGCGAACTGATCAGTGATTTTGAAAAATATTTGAAATTTGCAGGAATAGCTTCAAAGTGAAGGTAAGTCTGTAGGATTCTCATACGTTACCTTTCCAGCTGTAGAATTGACAGAAAGGAAGAAAACGGCAGTGTTCCAAGATAAAATTCTCCATTCAATTAACCGTTGTCGTAAAAGTGTCCCGAACGACCAGTAATGACAAATCTCCGATTCTGTCCTTATTATGTTGCTTTCGGTCTTATTCATTTGCAGGGTCAGGTTGGAATACCTGTACTACTAACTTGTTACATATATGGCAAATATCTGATTTTTTGTATGATTTTTGTTTCATTTGCTGATTTAAGCCAATCAACTGATCGTGTCTTTACACGGTACATTACAAATGCTCAGAATAATTGACCCCATCGATTTTTTTGATAAAGTGGCTAATGTAACATGGAATCTAAATAGAAATGAGAAAATACGAAAAGTCCATGGGAAAATTTTTCTTACATATGGCCCTGAACTATTATCATTGAAATAATTCTTCTTAGCGTACAAGTCATTGGTAATGGCTTGTGGTGGTGTCAGGATTTATTCAACTGAGTAGCTGAACCGGAGCCGCGTGTATCCGATGATAAACGGATGCTCCCTAACAAGTGCCCGCTTTTGAGACTGAAATTAAGAGGTTAGAGTGTACTGTCATCAACAGACAGAGACAGATATAAATCAAATGAATCAGAATTCTCTCAAGAACTTTACACAGTAAGTATATGTATAAAAGTGGAAATTAGATGAGAGGAAGAAAACTCATGAAATGTGGGATCAAGATGAACACTGAAGATGAAGTAGAAATAGTTTTTGAAACCAAATGGAAAAATTGTAAGCCCCGGGGCCCGAATTGTCAATCAAATGCTAAAAGTGGAGGTGATAATAGCAAAAACTTTTTTACTACGTGCTTGTAGCCATCACTATCCATCAAGTTTGAAAAGAGTCCTAACTTTTTTCTCATTCCTTTCAAGAAAAGCGGCACCAAAAGTCTCAAGCACTATCGTCCAATCAGCCTGTTATCTCACACTGAAGTTACTACAAATAGACTCACTAAGGAACTAGATGAAAACCAACAAGTATAACAAGCCAGGTTTAGGAGTGGGTTCTCAACCATAGATAATCTACAAACAATAAACCAAATCATCGAAAAGTCTAGGGAATAACTACCCCCTATGCTTAGGGTTCATAGACTAAGAGAAAGCCTTTGATTCCGTGGAAATAAATGCCGTCATCCAGTCATTGAAAAATCAAGGTATAGAGACCACTTACATCAAGACTTACATCAAGAAATAAACAACAACGCTAAAGCTGCAATACAACTAAATGAAGACGCTGAACTAATTATCATCAGAAGGGGTGTCCGACAGTGAGATACAATATCACCAAACTCTTTGTGGCAGCCCTGGAAGAAATTAAACTGGGAAGAAAAAAGGAATTAATATCAATATAAACTAAACCACTTACGATTCGCTGATGATATCGTTATTATCTCTGATACTGCAGAGGAACAAGAAGAAATGATAGTAGATCTGGATAGGGAGAGCAAAAAAGGTAGGATTGAAGACAAAAAACAAAGGTCATCAAAGAAATCAAAATTGGAACTGAAACACTGGAACAAAAACAAATACATCTATTTAGGTCAGGAAATCTGGCCAGATGGAAAACAAAATTAGGAAATCAAGAGGAAAAAAAAAAGCATGCAGGGTGGGCACCTTTCAACAGACACAAAGATATATTATAATGGAAAAAATACCAATTTGCTTGAAAAGGAAACTCTTCAATCAGTGTGTTATGCCAGCCATCACTTACGGAAGTGAAACCTGGTGCCTGTGCAAGGAAATGGAAAGGAGAATCCAAGTTGAAACAACCCAAAGAAGTATTGAAAGGATGGTGCTGGATTTCACAAGAAGAGACCATAAACTAACATATGGATAAGGCCTAGGGAACAAATTAAAACAACTAATGTATATAGTAGTAATGGCAAAAAGAATTAAATGGAGATGAGCAGGACATTTAGGAGGAATGAAAGATGGAGCCAGATTACAACAGAATGGCAAGCACTGGAAATAGACCACATGGAAGATGGCGTGATGCGATTGGCAGGAATGAAGGAACTACAGCCTGGCAGAGACACAGCTAGACACACACTAAACTGCAACACTTGGCATAAGAGGCCTTTTTCCAGCAGTGGGACGATGTGGGCTGATAATAATTTTCATCATCCAAAATATTTTAAAAATGTGTATATTGAAGTGTGAGATATATGTGACTCCAAGCGTATTCAGCAGTTTAGTATGCCAAAGAAATAGTCGATGTATGTAAGGTGTCGAAAGATGCACCCCATCCAGTTCCTGCGAGCCGTCTGAGGAGATTGACACGAGACTGCGTCTTGGCAGCGACTGCTTTGGTGTGTTGATTGAAAGTAAGGCTGTGGTCCATAATGACGCCAAGGTACTCCGGTGTTGGGTCGTGTGACAGTTTATCTCCATCTTGAGTGATGTTAAGGTCTTTTTTTGCTCATCCATTTGCAAGGTAAAAACAGAGCTGACGGTCTTGGGTTTGCTAAGTTTCACCAGTGGCGTATCGGGCCTACCCGCTCTGAGGGGCAAAAAACGGCAGATTTTAGCATGATTTTTGCAATTTTTTTCCCGGCCAAAGTCGTCAGGGGGCAACCTGCCCCCCTGCCCCCCGCCTGTTACGCCACTGAGTTTCACGTACCATCGGTGGAAGAAGTGATTAGGTCTTTCTGCAGTACTGTTTCCAAGACCTCAAAGGAATCAGCAGCTATTCCACGTGCCGTATCGTCTGCGTAGGAGTACTGTGAACAATCCCCTTCTGGCATATCTGAGACTTAAATGTTAACAAGACTGGGTGCCAGGACAGAACCTTGTGGAACATCGTTCCGAAGTTTGCGCTTTCTACTGCATTGCCATTTGATGTCTCCAGGACGAAAGATCTGTCTAGGATGAGCAGCATTGTGAACTTGACAAGCTTGACATCAGGGAAGATTTTGAGTAGCTTGAGGTAGAGACCTCGATGTGAGACTATATCATAATAATGCAGCAGTAAGATATATGAAGACTGCGCCAAACTTCTACTTATTCTGGAAGGCTGTCTCGATGCCATTAACTAGTTTTGCTATCTGATCAGCTGTTAATTTACCTCTTCTAAATCAGCTGGATGCGGGTACATTGCCTCGACAGTATTATCTCCTAAATTTATAGAATAGCGATAGAAGCGAGATAGGTCTTAATCTTGGGCTCATTTGCTGGTTCTTGGGCTTCAGGATAGCAATGGACCTTTGAAGTCTCCCATCTTGAAGGATTAGGCTGACCCAAGCAAGTAGAGGGAAATTGGAGCCATCGCACAGCTCAGGTGCCATATTCTTCAAATCTCCTGTATGTGTTGTCGTTTTCAGGTAATTTGTAATTTGAACGAAATTTGAAGACGGTAATATTGGATGTATCTTGGACCTAAGGCACGAGATATAAATACGTAACAAGAGTTACATGCCCTAAATACAATTATTATGTCTCGTCCCCAAACTGTGAAGTTATCACACTTTGCCATTTGAAAACGAAGATTTTAAAAAACGAAAAAACGAAGCATTCCTGCAATATTCTAGATCTCTTCTTGCGTATGAGGACGCATCTAAATGTGTTTATTACCGGTGGAGCCAGCTCACTGTTTGATTGTTGTGGGGGTTTGAGAAGTTCCTATGTCCACCGGTGCACGAAAGGCAGGGAACACATTTGAGAATGTGATCCGCAGTCTGTGATGGAGAACCTAATTGGCAGGCTGGCGATGGGGACGCCGCCCCCCATCGTGCATATTGCTGTTGAAGCGAACGACTCCTGTGCGAATCCGTTTAAGGTTACACATCCTTCCTTGCATGGAAGTATTGCCCCATACCTGGATGTAGTTCTGTCATAGGTGTAATAGTGAGTTAGTCTGGTCTTGGAGTATCTAGCCAGGCAGTAATTCTCATGTCTGTAACATTTTGAATGGGGAGCTGTAGAGTTTAGCGGCGTGTCTACAGAAAGGTCGACGAGAAAGCAGTCTCTGTCTGCCGGCTGGTGTGATTCTTTTCATGTATGCAATCGGTGCTGGTTGTCATCAGAGCCTTATCACTAGTTGTGCGTGTGGTGTTCTCTCCGAAGCACTGCAGGTGCAATGCCTGAAAGCACTGGTAGAAACTCAGATGGAGTAGGACAGAGGCAACCAGTAATGGTAGGATAGGTTGGTGTAGGATTGTATGGCAGAGGCGCTCCATTGATTTGAAGCTTGGCGATGAGCGTCTTTGGTGTTGAGGTGGAAGGCAGTAGCGGTGGTCTTGGCTTCGCTCAGCTTCAGTCTCCAAGTCTTTAGATATGCTGCAAGTAGGGCCATATCTGCAGTAAGTGTACTTTCTACTTCTGTCCAGCTGTTGTCCGAGTGGAGAAGGGCAAGATCTTTGGAGGTAAAGTAAGTGGTTGTCAAGATGAACTTTACTTATTCCATAAGGTCGACAAAGAAGAGTCTGGTTCTCTTGTGGAGGTTTTTGTCCTGTTCGAGCTTTCGAAGAGCTTTCCACGAATAATGGCCAGCGTAAGCTCGATCGGTGTATTAGCGAACAGGGACACAACATCGTGAGATAGCAACATTTCATTCTTTTTCAAATCTACCAAGAATCCCTACAATCTATTTCTTGTATTTAGGAGTAGGGCCTTTGTCCACCCCAAAACTTTGACTTCTCTTTGGAAAGGTTTTCGGCATCTTAGATGATTTAATCGCGCCAACTATCTCTGCCCTAGAAAATAGATGGTAATTTCCAGCGTGCATGCTTTCTCACATTCGATGATACATTCATCTGTGATGGAAGCTTCACTAATGTTATCGGGCGACACAGCAAAATTAAGGCCACGGCTAAGGACCCTTTTTTGAGCATTATTTTTACGGGAGAGGTTGACTACCCATTTCTTCAACCGGCTATCTTTTAGGTCAACAACTTCTTTGTTGGCTTGGAAACTGTTGTATTTCGCCTGAGAATGCTGATCCTTTTCCAGTAAGCGATCGTATTTACGTTGCTGACGGACGCGGACATTATAAGTTATTGCCAACTTCTAATTTTTCCACACCATTCATACAGAGAACAAGACCCCTGATAGGATCGTCGAAATATCTGAGTGAGAACTACAAGTTTTCCTGGATTTGTGTGAGAACATTCCGTTACTTGTTATGAACAATCCTGAGGAATCTATTTACTAAAGCACTAAATTAAAGGGAAGCCTTTAAACACCCAAACTAAACAAAGGGAACTAAAATGAAGAAAAAAATATGTAAAAAGACTAAACAAAAGATCGAGGAATGATAAAACACTTAAACCTGGAGTGCCTTGGCAGCTGCCTTGAAAGCAGGAAAGGAGGCGGATCTCTGCAACATGCAACATCTTGACTGATAAGGAAATTAAATTTGATGTGACAATTTTGAATAAATGACGAGATACTTGACGATACCCTATAATTTTAAGTTGAGATATAAATGGGTTAATTCAGTGGCATAACTGAGGGCCCTTTGGAGGTACTTGAACTTGCTAAAACTCAAGACCTTCCGGGAGCTTCGCCCCTGGATCCCCATCAGGGAGGGCGCGCACGTACAACTCTGTCCCAAAAAAAAACTATAATCAAAGATTAATTTTTTTGGCCAAAAATTTAAGTTCATCTCCACTGAGTTTACTGATTCTTTTAGGAGTGTTCCATCTCAGAGATTTTTCAGTTGGTGTAATTTTTGGTGCCTGGTTCAGGAGTTTTGGCGACTTAAACTGAGACATTGAAAACCTGTTTGGGCACAGTTTCGGTATCCTGATTATCACAAAGTTGCCATTGAAAATCACCTTCAAGACCTTCTTATGAAAATTAAAATAAAAAGTAGTTTACATAAAGTGCGCTCTGCTTCTTGTGACAGAACATAATTTATAACGTTATAATGTTGCAATTGCTAATAAATACATGTGGCATTGTGAAATTCAATTCCAAACAGACATGTTGTCTCAGCTTTACCCCGGGTTTCAGCATAAGGTAGACCATTAAAACACCCTTGTTTGAACCTAAACTGAGACCCTTTAACACGACAATCCTTTCCTTTATTGCTCTTAGTTGAACACTCTCACACTCTGCTTTCCTTTCATCATATTCCTCCTGACTCTTGGAGAACAAGTGAGGAATAGGGGAAGGGTAATTGTCCCTCCAATTCGAGCGTTGGTCCACACATTTGTCCTCAAACTACTTGTAAGACTGTTAATTAATTTTCAGCAGCAAATTCCCCCCAAATTTCCAATGCATTTTCATGATTATTGTCCCCCTGAGGCCCCCTCATTTTACCACCACATATAATTTCGGTGCTTTCACATTGAAAATAATATATTGATTAGTTTCAATGCATGATAATTTTAAACTTCACTCTGATCTGTACAATATTCTTTTGTTTGAAAAGGGTTTAAACCCACCCCCCCCCAATGATGCTTAGACCACAACGCCTTATACCTTGAGTTTCTTGAACCTTCAGGTGAAACTGGCCCAGTGGGTTTTATCCTTTGTGTTCAACTGACAATTTCTCCACTTGAGGTCCATCAAATTGGATGGAATAAAGCGAGATTTGCTTAGAATCTTGTCCTAAAAATAAAGTCACAAATATCTGCAATAAATGGCACAGTTTATATTTTTTATAATTTTTTAGTTTGATTGTATAGTTTTATTGGGAACAGTCTGTATGATAATTTCCTTCATGATGATGAGATAACGAGAGCTCTCCAAACGTACTTAAACATGCTAAAACATAGAGAGCTTCCGTGTGGTGTCGCCCCCTGGGTACCCCCCTTCAGTGCATTATAAATCATAAGTCATAATAAAAGGGACAGTATAGTTCATCTGATTCATGAAAAAGAGATAAACTGAGAGCTCTCCTAATGTCAACTCAAACATGCTGAAACCCTCCTCCAGGGTCAGTATAGTTATCTAACGTCAAGAAATAATTAGATATCTGAAGTCCCCTGATTAGAGCTCTCAGAAGCACTCACCACCGTACACCCGAGAAGCCTTTCCGGGGGCTTCGCCGCCTTGGACCCACCCGGGGCAAGAAAGATCATTGCGCTATTTTCCTTCATGATAATGAGATAACTGAAAGCTCTCTGAAAGCCAATTTACACCGTGATGCTAAACCCGCAAACCCGTCATCTTCCCGGGGGCTTCGCCCCCTGGACCCCGCCGCCCCCTTAGGCTTTGCCTCTGAAACCACATTAGGCCCCTAAAGCGAAGCGCCACAGTTAACCTGCCCCAGGCGCCACATCCACTAGCTACGCCACTGGGTTTAGATTGACGACAATAACAAGTGATGACAACTAGGATTATCTACAATGTGAAATGAGAAAATATAAAATGTTCAAATTAAAATCAATTCTGAATTAAAAATCTTTGGCTCAAGGCTCAACTAAAATCTTTTTGAGCCAAATTTTGAACAAAAGATACTAAAAGAAATATAATCTATTTTACAATTTGTTTCCTGGAGGTCTGAAAGAGTCATTGGTTTGAGAGACATTCATTTTTTTTTCTCTTCAACACCAATTTTCAGTTGAAATATAGCCTCTACTCGCAATTTCCGGAGCAAGATAAGTCAACCTCAATCCTTTCGCTCTACTTGGACGACTAAAATATCGGTTTAACCTTTTGCAAAATAGGAACTCGATACTGGCTTGAAGGGAACTGTAAGCCCGACAAGAACGAAAATTTGGTCACATAACGTCGCTATGAAAACTGTTGTCGCTATGTGACGCGGTCGGTCGACAAAATGTCCATAAAGCCTATTGGAGGTGGTAATTGTTGAATACTCTCAGATACTGACCCTAATTAAAGCAGTGTGTCGTATAGGATCTGGTCGGGATTTTCCGGGGGATTTTCGATCAGAGATGTCACCTTTAGGTAATTTCAGGTCGTTCTGAAAAGAAAAGCGCGAACTATATGCTGTTTCTTGCAACATAAATGGATGCATAATTATTTACTCCGTTGCTCGGAAGCGTCCTTCATGTGGGTTGTTTTCAAAGGATTGGATTCATGAATGTAAGGTTATCTGGAGGTCATTTGAGGTTCATTTTTGAATGATGCTTAAAATTATTCTTCTGCCATATGACTTTACATGTACTTGTTTATTAAAACCTTCGAAACGTTCTCGGCAGGTGTTCTTCAACCAATCAAGTTGCAATTTATAGAATTTGTATCCTCGGAAAAGCTCCTCTTATCCTTTAAGACGTCAAGTTGAGGAATGTAATTACTTACGTTTAAAAATGAAACCCAGTTTAAAAAATATTAAAGAAATTCAGCTTGTACTATTTGTATTATTTGTTGAATTCAAAGGTAATGGACCTTTATCCAGGTGACCAAACCAGTTTGGAGGAAAAACTTCCTGTTGATATCAAAGTTGGACCAGTGTTTGCTTATCTGCAGAGGAAGTAGCGATTTTTTGTTCTGTTTCAAACCTGCCATTCCAACCAACTCATTACACGAAGTCGAAGGTCATCATGGCCATATACATGTGTAAACCTGTTTGACATGCGTCAGTCGTGTTCAAAGTACCAAACTATTTGTCTAATTGCAAGGTTTGAAATGTGTAGCTCTCCCCTTTGTAATGAATATTTAGAGCGTACACGTGGAAAGGGATAAATGTTCAAAATAACAATTATAAACACGTACTCTCTTCTTGCATGCTTGCTTCAAACATTGCCCACCTTTGACCTGTTATTAGCTTTGTACCCATTCATCAAAGGTAATCTAATGCAAACGGGTTGTTGAATCATTGGGATGAGAATAGTATAAATTAAGCTCATAACTGAATTATAATCTTGAACATCAATCAGGAGGTAGACTTTGACCTCAAACATTATACCTTTGTGGTGGAACTGTCCAAGAGATTCGGAAAATAAATTAAAACTTTCTACAAACAGCAAAAAGTAATGCAAAACTAGTTGTGGCCCGCTGAGGTACTGTGATTTTAGCTACTTTTCATTGATACTAAAAAACTAATATACCTGAATCCTTGTAACCAGAACAACCACCCCTCATGATGTGCATTCTCTAAGCACACATCGGACAAACGATTTAAAATCGTCACCAAACCTGTCAGACACTTAATAACCTTGAAATCCCCAAGTTCCTCGCGATGAGCAAACAAGGGGTGATGGCAGTGCTTCCAAATCAATTTTTTGGATAATCAATGTCATAAAGTCCGTACCAAAATTCAGAGTTTTATTCAGATTTGCACACCCACATGAGATCTGTGCACTAACGTCCCCAACTATCAGTTGTAGAATAATCAGTGTGAGTATCGATTAATTTCGAGTCAGGTGGCTCAACCTGGTTAATCTTTCTTGCTGGTCACTTCTGTCAAATCGTCATTTGTTTTCAATCCAAGCATCATCGTGAAGCTATCATGGTCATATATCTGACCTGGATGAGGTTGGCGCTATAGGGCAACTTGAAGCTGGTGTATCACACAGGCAAGTTGCAGCAACGTTTGGAGTGAGTGAAAGCATGATCCAAACTTAAACCAAAGTTCCATGGAACAGAAAGGTTATGGAGATTCCATTCACTATTATTCAATTTAAGCGACCAGAGTTTTTCCTGAATGAATGCAAATTCCTTATTCCTTCCTATCATCAGTCATTGTCAGCCCTGGACGAAAGCCTCAGCATGCTTCTGCCACGTTGTTGGATCTCTTGCCGCTCCCTGTCAGTGTACTATGCCCCAGCCATTGCCTATGTGGTCTCGTCATCTCACACGTTGCCTGCCTCTACTCCTCCTTCCATCCATAGGATTCTATGATGTTAGTAGCGAAGACCATCTATTTTCTGTTCTCCTACTGATGTGTCCTGCCCAAGTCAACTTATTGAAGTTCTCAGAATGTATCGGACTTGTTTTTCCTTATCCATGGATTTGCTTTTGTTTTACAGGTGATTCCAAGCATATTTCTTATCATGTTGTGTTGAGATATTACTATCTCCTTTTCCAGTATATTTGTTAATGCTAACTTTGCCCCAGATCTCTGCTTCATAAGAATGAGAAATAAGTGGCACAAAAATCTTTTTGAAGAGTTTAGGTTGCATTGTTACAGAATGTTTGGGTATCAAACCATCCGGGTATCTATCGTACTGAGTAAATTCTGTACAATTTTAATTTTGACAAAAGTTTAATTTATGTACAATTTTACTTAATTTAGGTAATAGTTTACTTCATTTAGGTAATATTTTACTTAGGTAACAATATTCCTTAAATACGGTGAGAAAAGTGTTATTTGTACATAACCTATGTAAATTATTTTTCTGTGTGTTTGGTTTGCACGTATTGCCCAACTTATATTCTATGGGTCTAAATTGACGAATTCTCTGAATGTCTTCAAATCATTTCAGTAGCCAGTAGGTTGTCTGTACTCCTTTGCCCTGAAAAAAGGAAAGACAAAATTAGCTTGAATAGATATGTTTTAAATAATATTGTTTTAAATATGACTAATCTGTTTCTTTCTTAATTTCTTAAATTTACGTGATTACACATTATGTAATTAATGCCAAATTTTTTTTCGAAGCAACTGTTCTTTCTTAGAAGAAGTTAATTAGATTAAAAGAGTTGGTTAAGACAACTTGCTGATTGTAGTCCAGAAGGAATGCAGACCTAGGAACGTAAACAACAAAAAACTGTGAAATCAACTTTTTAATCACACCGTTGACATATGACGCTGTTTGTCATGGAATGTGAATACGTATCCATTTAGCGGGTATTTTGAAGTCATTTGTTCCATTCCTGGATCTGTATTCTTTCTGGGGCACAATCAAGTTATCGTTCACCAGCTCTTTTAATCTGCCATATTTAGGGAACATGGCATTCAAATCAAACGTTTTTTGCACTCTAGGATTATGTGGAATAACATCTATTTGAAAAACACAACTTTAGCATTCAATACGTCATGTGTGGTTAATGAACCGACGGTACAATTTGAAATCAAGTTGTGATTATGATTTTTTTTCTGCATGTTGCATGCAATACTTCAACCCAGTGTGTGTAGTTTAGTTCCTGAATAACAGCAAAACGTGTTCCAAATGAGAACGATTCGTTTCTAACCATGTAAGCATGATTTTAGCATTGCCAGCACCGCCTTCTTAGAGCAATATCCGGAGCCAGAGGGTGTATTTAATCAATTCAACAATGCACCAGTTTTAAGAAATTTCATCTCAAAAAGGTCGTGTGATCCCACAAAAATCCTATTCTTAACACATAAAAACTCTGACTTGGTTCCACTCTTTTTATCCCACGAATTAGTACATTGGTAATTTTAGCATGATCATGAAAAGTCTTTTGGTTCTTAAACATCTTCACTTTTTTTATCCCTAAGCACTAACATGTGTTTAATACAGTACAGTATAGGCACATCGCAATGGATTGTGGGTTTGGTTCAAACCACCCTCTGGTCTGGAGCAATGCAATAGTGGGAAGGCCTATTTGTGTATCATGCGTGTCAGATCCAATCAGATAAAAGGGTTTTGTCTTAATATCAAAGCTTGGATATAAAAATAACTAGACCTCTATGATGAAATTAAGATTAAGAACCGCCCGCCCTACTTTTAAAATATAGCACATATCCAGGCAAACCTGCCCCTTAATTGCTTATTCTCTTGGCTTACATTCATGTCCAAGATGGCCCGGAGTTCGCTGGAAATTCCCAAAGGTCTAGTATTTCTTTGGTTTGAGGAACTAATATGAATCTTCAAAGCTTGAAATTAATAACAAGAAAATACAGAGAGTACAAGGCTGCACAGGACAGTCAATGTGTACTTTAATGAATGGATAAGCACAAAACAACAGCAACCAACACAACACAAAACACACATTCAAGTAAACTTCTGCTGCAATTTATTGAAAATGCAGCGTTCTGATTGGTCAGTTGACTACCACAATTATTCTGCATTATAATGTTTGACGGAGTCCAAGTGTGTGAAAATATCGGATCCAAAACAGATAATGATTTAAAATGGATTGATTTACGCCAAATATTTTATATAATATGGATGGCTTGAGGTGATAACAGAAAGATCGCACGAAGCCTAGATAAATATAGGCGAGTCTGACGACGAGCATTGATATTTCTTGGCGAGGGCGACTATTTTCTTGTTTATCAACCGACCAAAGCATCAATATTATTATTCTCTATCTGCAAGAGTAAGCTGAATTGACAAAAAAAGTTTTAAATGGCTTCAAAAAACTAACAAATACCGAGTATTTGCTTCGAGAATTGCATGACCGAATCAGACCGAATGCCATATTTTTGCGCCTATTTGGCGTAATAATTCTTATTATATGATTTCTTGTGGTGCAATACTACAGTGCGATTAGCGCGTACCGCCCAACACCGCACAATACTCAAAAAAATCGGGCATTCGGTCATGCACTCGCCAAGCAAATACTCTGGTTTAGTATTATTTTTTAAGAGCCATTTTTAAAACTTTTTTTGTCAGGAGTCAACTTCTTCTTGCATATCATATTAAATATTGGGATTGCTTTTTTCGGCTGATAACCGAAAATACGCCCTCGGCCAAGAAATAATCGCTCGTCTTCGCTCCGCCTCTGCGCCGCCCGATATTTGATCTAGGGGGCCCTCGGGGGCGATATTTTCTGTTATCCAAACCTCAGCCATCCAATATTCTATAGGTGCTCCGTCCCGCTATTAATTTGGGCGTAATCGATCCAATTTTAATATCAATAATGGTTTCGCACATAATTTTCTTATTAAACTGAGATGTTTTAGGTAAGAGCATAAAAATAAAGGGTTTTGGCAGTATCATCTGATAGGCTTACCATGTAGCCAGAGAAACTTTATATTATTATTGTTATCTGTCTGTGCTTGTGCCCCTTGTACCCTTGCCCCCTGTACTGTCTTGTTTCCTTTCCTGTTCTTCTCCTGTTCTCCCCCACCACAAGGGGCTGGTTGACACCCTTTAATAAATCTTTGTTGTTCAATATAATCAAGGTGTCCAATTTGATCCCTTGCGTGGTTTTGTTACCGGTACTTGCACACCCTCAATGCAAGTACCGTAATCGTAATTAATCTTTGGTCCTTCGGTTTTCAGTAGCTTTCATTCAGTCACACTGCTGCAAGCTCTGCAACTATGTAAACAACTTTTGTCAAAATGAAATTAACACCCTTAAGGTGGACATTTGGTGCAATTAAAGCACTTGCACGCAGATTCCCCTTTAGTGTATAATCCTGAATATTGGCAGAAGTGACCATTCCATTCATGCAGAAGTTGCTTCATCTACTGAAACGTCTTTCCCGAAAAAAAGGCTTGCCCTTGAAATATTGTTACAAGGGTTTCATCGGGTACTGGTTCTGTAACACTTACGGCTAATTGTGCTGTTCTTGGACAAGCGCATCTCTCCTTGTATTCAGTAGAATGTAACATTATAGGAGCCTCATCAATAGGCTACCATCATTTGAAAAACACGCTTTAATTAAGTTCTTTTTTGCATTACAATGGGTAGGTAAGGGGATTTAAATAAAAATGTTGATGTTTATATAGCGCCTTTTTCCCAATGTATCAAGCGCTTTATTCCATTTTTTTTTCTGCCGCCACTAGGCTAGAATATGTCTATAATCTGCCATATAAATGCCCTAGGTATACTCATACTCGTGAGATGGTCGTTGTATCCTCTGAACCACCCATGCCTTCGTGTGTTTAGTTTACCAAACTTGTGCCACATATTAAATACAAAATGTAACTAAGAACAAATTAAGTAAATATTTTAAGTGCAACTAGCACTAAACAAACTTGGTGTGCATCGGATTTTTTAGAGAAATGGCAATTAGTTGGTTAATATTTTCGCGATTCCCCCCAGTTTTCACTACATGTTCGCAAAAGTACATATATGTCACACCTTCTCCATTTGATTCCATCCTCGATGCTGTATTTACAGTGTCGCCAAACAGACAATATCTTGGCATCTTCAAGCCAACTACACCAGCAACACAAGAACCTAAAGTTTGTAAAAATGAAAGGATGAAAGGCAGTGTAGAGTAAAACTGGGAATCCTTTTTTCATGTTTTTATGAAGTTTGCATTCATACAACAAGTCACATTAGCGACTAGAAAAAGAGCCAACAACAACATCAACATCAGAGACCCAAATATGTTCTTATAATTGAAAGAGAGTGATTATTAATGGTACGTCACTCACCAGGGCTTCGTAAACGCCACTAAATCGGGCGTTGGATGACCCACCCTACTTCAGGTCAAAAAGAAGATGACGATGATGATGAAGATGATGATGATGAAGAAGATGATGATGATGAAGAAGGTGATGAAGATAAAGAAGATGATGATGAAGATGATGATGATGAAGATGATGATAATGATGAAGAAGAATAAGAAGATGATGATGAAGATGAAGAAGATGACGAAGATGAAGAAAAAGAAGATGAAGATGAAGAAAAAGATGATGATGAAGATGATGAAGAAGATGACGAAGATGAAGAAAAAGAAGATGAAGATGAAGAAAAAGATGATGAAGATGATGATGAAGATGATGAGGATGATGGTGATAATGATGAAGAAGAAGATGATGATAATGATGAAGAAGAATAAGAAGATGATGAAGATGATAAAGAAGAAGAAGATGAAGAAAAAGATGATGATGATGATGAAGATGATGATGAAGAATAAGAAGATGATGATGATGATTTGATTATTAATTTATTCATACCCGAATGTACTCCAGCTCTAAGTTGCAATTTCTTGTCCGGAACATGTCTGATGTGAAATGAATCAACGGCAGTCGTAAGGGAGCCCAGTGACATGTGGCAACTCAGAGCGTGATTAGATGGTTAGGTAGGGGAGGACTGACGCTACAATGTATGCATCAACCAATTGTTTCTACCTGGCCAAAAGGTTGAGAAAAAATATATTGACTAGAAACACATTAATGTACACACCACTATCCAAAACAAACTTTAATAATAATAAGGACACACTATCAAACCAGAAACATGCATACATATTTATTATAACACGGAGGGAGGAGAGAAAGGAGAAGAAAGAAAGAGAGGGGTCACGTGGAAGACGCAGAGAAAGACATAGGAAGACATTTAGACGGTGGCCTGCAAGACAGGAAAAAACAAGTTGTATTTTTTTTTATAGAAATACACTTAGGGTTGGCTTCAAAACTCAACCAACGTTTGACTGGCGGTTCAACCGGTACTCGCTGGTTGGACCAGTATGATACAAGGTTCTGATTGGCTCATTACAGGACACAAAATGAGATAGCCCCTGAGTAATCAATCAAAATAGTCTTTCTATAACATAGTGTTAAACCATACTTACCATCTTAGAGTATTTCTGATTTGCTCATTACATGATATTACATTCCATGTACCCAATAAAATTAGTGCTTAGATGCCGATAGTAGGCAGGTAGTGCCAAGATGGTTAATTTAATTTAATAGGGTTGGGAAGGTAGCAAATAAAACTGAAAAAGTTGTGTACACTGGATGCAGGGGGGGGGGGTGCAGGAGGGACTTCGAAAAAGTGGAACCTTTTTTGCTAAAAATATGGACCTAACCCCTTAATCACCAAAAGTGGACTTTCTTGTCAAAATTTCATCTAAATTCGGGAGCCTTTTTATCAAAAAAATCACCACAAAGGGACCTTTTCCCTTTTGGTAGAATTTGGGGGGGGGGGGGGGTGGGGGGTTGCAGGACTTCCGAAAAATGGACTCTTTTTTGGCTAAAAATCTGGAACTATAACCCTTAAAAACGGGTCCATCTTTGGACTTTTTGAACTTTTAAAAAAAAACGATCAGACACTTTATTATATTGTGTAAATTTCTCTAAATTTCGGACCTTTTTTTTTAATTTACAAAAATTCTCAAAAGTGGACCTTTTTCCCCTTTTGGTGGAATGTTGGGGGGGGGGGGGTGGTGCGACCGCACCCCCGCAACCCCCTGCGTACGGGCCTGCACTGGTGGGCTACATGGATTCCTCCTGTTGCTAGCTTAGTGTACGTTAAGTGTACGTCAAGTTTCGCAAGGATTTTGCTCCCTCGCGACGTTTGGGTTTCTTTGCAGCCGTACCTATAACAAATCAAAATTGCCAATGATCCCATCAAGCACGTATACAGGTCATTAAGAAGTGTCACTACCTGCAGTTAAATTAAAAGAAATATAATAGCAATAATATAATAATATAATTTATTTGAAACAGATTTACTCCTCATTTAGCCCCCGATAGTACAGTGTTTTTGGATTTTTTCCTGGCCATGGCTAATCTGAATAAATCAATTTTGTTGATTACGTATAAATTTGCAATTCTTTTGGCAAGAGTTTCCTGTCCATAGTGCCCCCTCCGCCCCCCTCCCCCTCCCTACTATTCTCTGCAACCTTAACAGTGGGTTTATTTCTTTCAAGCCTTGGGCAGAATTCATAGCATAGGGGACGTATGAAACTCTTTTCATTCTTTGCCACACTTTTCACTCACTCACTATGTAGGATACATCATTAAAGCTATAGCACTTGGAGACAAGTTACTTTTAACATCACAATCAAACGTTTTAATCTAAAACACTTTAAGTTACCAAGGGGTTTTCACTCCCGTTTGGTGCCCTGGGGGGGGGGGGGAGGGGCTAAGAAAAACCACTTTCCCAGAGCGAATTTGTGTACGAAATTATACCACCACATGTGAAGGGTCCATAAGACAAAAAAACCCCAATCTGCAATAACAATGATTTTTTTTTTATTTGGGCTGCAAATTAGGGGCAAAACATTGTTTCAAAACACGCGAAAATGGGCACAAGCCGGAAAATTCAAATGAGCTCTGCGCTTACATCAAACTTTTTGAAAACTTATTTTATGTTGATATCTACTCTAGAAGGACCCCAATTACATATATTTAACAAAAAACTTCAAGTTTTAGGAATCCTGTATTTGTTAACTGGTGTTTGCAAAATACACGGTCATTTTCCCATAGACTTTGTCAGTAACGAACGGTTTAGCAACGTCTACATTGAAATGTTTGTTCTTCATGCAAATTTTTAATGTTACTAACTTTGTTTTACTTATATGTATGTGTGAACATATATAGCAAAAAAAAAATTTGGCTTTGGTTCTGGTTGATTTTTTGTATATTCTCATGACGTTTATCCGTTGTGCCCAAGGGGGGGTCCATGGGACCCTCACTAATTAACTCATTAACGGCTTGCCGATTTAATTTTTTTGGTTGAAAGAGCGCATTTAAAAGTCAGACAATTACAAAAAAATTTATTCGGCGGCGAAAACCCACGCGAAAGCGGCCCGCACGAAAACAAATTTGGAGCGTCCCTAGGACCCCCCTTGGTCACTTAAGTTGGTTAATTACACTACCTGCAGAGGCGTGCTGGCGGCTGAAATGATTTAAACCCCCACATGTTCACTGAAGAATTGAGAATACCAGAATTTTTCCTTCCCCGGGCTATGTTTTCATAAGATTCAGGGTTTACTGACAAACCCAACTTCAACTTGGTCAGCCACGGGCCTGTTTTAAGAACAACGAACCCGTTCTAATTAATGTTGAAATAACCAGTATGCGCATACTGTCTGCTTTCGGTCATTGTGATTGATTACTACTGTACTGACTTATTTTTTTGGACAGTTCAATTTTTTTCATATTCCATAACGCGATCATTATAAATAAAGGGTTATGCAATATCATTCATGGGTGAATTAATGTGACCGAGTTCAGAAAACTAAATAATGAGTGAGGCATAGGAGCCCCCAATTTTTGAAGGTTTTTTTTTTTTTTTTTCCGGCCAAGCGCACATTATGAGCCCATAGATGATACTGCAAAAACCATTACTAACACACTTTAATATGGAAATGCATTTGCAACTCATTATTGCAGAATAATGGACATTAAGAATGAAAATGGCGCATTTTCAATTATGAGCAATAAAGTAATAGAATTCATATTACGCGTTGTTGGTATTTGTCAATGTGAAATTGAAAGGGGTTGGGCACTTTTAGCATGATGAATAACATGTAGTTGGAAATAAAATAATTTCTGGATGACCTTTTTATGTTATTTTTTGATTTCTTGTGGCGAAGGTCTTTTGCCAAGTGCCGTTTGACTTCATCACTATCTATAATTTTCAACCTTGATTCCTGTTCTGTTATCGCTGCTTTACTTACCCCCCTCCCAGCATTTCTATCATTGGCCAAATCGAGTCCATAAACTAGCTCAATTTCTGCACGCAGAAATTAATTTCACCGAGCGAAAATTATCCATCAAAATTAAGTCGAGCCGGTGTGGCAGGGATATGGTCCTCCCGGCTCACAGTCCGGGAACAATGTTGAACAATCGGGCAATCGATTCAGTTGGCTCTTCACTCCAACATTAGTTTAGTTTTCACGGCTTTTAGAGGCCGTTTTCGCTATGGAGCCCTGACTAATTGATACCTGTCGTACTATGAGTACTTTCACAACCGGTTTTAACGCATGAAAAAGTTTTTTTGGCGAGCTGACATGTTTAAAATAACACTACTTTCAGCTCGCCGAAATTAATTTTCTGGCCAGCAGAAGTCATTTCAGCTCGCTGAATTACAACCAATCAAGAATCGTTTTTTTTAATGCGAGGCAAGTAACCTGGCCAACTCTTCATAGTAAGAATTTCAGCTCGCCGAAATTACAGGACAATAGCACAATACGTTTTTAATGGCTGGAATTTCAGCTCGCTGTGAAAAACAGTCTTCATTAGTGGCTGTAATTTCAGCGAGCAGAAAAATTTGGCGAGCAGAAATTAATTTGGCGGCAGGAAGGACCTTTGCCGGATAAGCAGAGGAGAGAAGCGCCATCAATAGTTGTAACTATGCTGATGAATTGTCATTTTGCGATATTGCATGTACATATAAGACTCGGTTTTCATGATGTATTAAATGCTTTATTCTAAATTTGCCCATAACAAAGCTAAAAACATGAAAAACTCAACAAATTGTAAGGGGTTTGAGTTCTTAACTAGCAAACCCCACACTATAAATAGTCCATACCAAAAGCGGTTCATATAGATAGAGAGGCCAACGTGACGTAATCTTTAGAAATTCACCGTCTCGCATGTTTTGCGACCACAAAGACAACATAGGTTACCAACAATAGAAAGCAATGGCTGCCTCCGATTCTTCCTCCACATACTTGTGGGTGGCCGCGTGGCAATATCCACTATCGGTAGTGTATAAAATTATGTATGGGTTAGAGGTGGCCGGGGTAATAATAGTGTACCTGGATTATTGTGCTCAGATACTCTTTTTTCATAATGCAATGCGCGCGGTAGGGGAAAGATGTATTCAGTTGAGGCGGTTATTTAAATCAAGACGCATGATGTTCATTTCATTCGTTGTGTGGCCATGGTGAGGACAAAATTTAACAACCCCCAATAGCACCCAAACATTCCACACAAACTGATATTTTGGAGGAATGTTTGTATCGAATTGAATTAGGTGTGTATACGAGCACACAAACTGATCATTTTCCGTGCAATACTTCAAAATGTCAGCGCCCAGGCAAGGACGACTGGTTTTGAATGTTCACCCCCTTGGTCCATACTACTTCCAAAGCTCAGGAAAATCTGTTGGACTTTTACCACATACTTAATTCTTGTTTCTGTTCTATGAATAACAATACAAGTGACTCTGTTATACAGTGTACTTTCAATGGACCAGTTCAATAGCTTTCATTCACCCAGTGCATTACGCAAATAAACCCTCTGTTTCTTAGTGCCATGATTTATGATACCAAGACATGCATGGTCAGCCGCTGTTAACAGGCGAATCCGATTGGCTACTTGAACTCAGCCATGGTAGATTAACATGCCTGCCTCATAGTGATTGCGGAGGTTTTGATCTTATTTTCAATTTATGCACCCTCTATGGGAAATTGTTTAAAATGAACCAATCCCCCAAGAAAGGCAAGCCACTTACAGGGTAGATAGATATTCAGGGTAGATAGCATATTATCAATACAATAAGCATAAGCATAATAATTCTCTTTCCCAGTCTTGGGGGGGGAGGGGTTGTATAATAAAAATTAAATTTCCTATGAAGCATACACTTTAAAATTTCATTAAAAGTGTTTTTTCTTCAAAATATGAACATTCATGTTTTTCAAAGTTCGGCTTATCAGAAAAACTTAACATTTAACAGTTATTATGATTTGTAAAAATGGGTACAAGATAACGCAATGTCAAAAATGAGGGCGCTTCTCTCTCTGCTATCCTGCCAGGTCCTTCATTTTGGCGAGCAGAAATTCATTGCATTTGAATTTCGGGCGACGAGGCAGAATTTCATTGCTTTCATTGGCTGGAATTCAGTTCGGTGAAGTGAAAAACAATCGTTTTCCTATTGGCTGTTAATTCAGAGAGCAGAAATTTATTTCTGGCGAAAGGGGGGGGGGGCAGAAATCAGTTTGAGTTTTAATTTTGGAGAGCAGTTAAAAATTATTTCAAACATTTGCTCGCTTGAAAAAAACCTTATTTGATTGGCCAATACCGCCAGTATCATAATCTGATGGGATGATAAATTCTGCTCGCTGAAAAAAACACTTATTTGATTGGCAAACCGCCGTATCATAATCTGAGGGATAAAATTCGGCTCGCTGAAACTTCTGAATTTCGCTCGCTGAAATTAATTTCTGCGAGCACAAATTGAGCTAGTTATGAATCGTTTGGCCAATGATAGATGTCTTCTTTCAATACGGATTAAAGATGAGGTGTTTCACTGAAAACATACTTCGGCAGTACTTATAGAGTAATTTTTTGATCTTTCTTTCCTTCCCAAAAACGTCTGTCCCATCTTCGACCAAACCTTCCAGATTATCTGCAATTGTTCCATCCGTGACGAAATTTGTCTAGGATTTTCTCACTCTCTGAGTTCCCCTGAAGAAGGAAACAAATACATCTGTTTGAGACAAAATTTAATTCATATTTTCGGGTACACCACACTTTTCATATAGAATCGCTCATTGATGCAATGATGTATTACCATTGCTTCCGTCATTCCGCTGTATGACGTTTTGCAGGTAGTGCGTTGCGTGACGGAATGAATGGCAATCCCCATTCGCATCAATGGGACTTCTATATTATATGAAACGTCTACCTATTATTCTGTCTATGTTTTTTCTAAAGATGTAACTTTTTAGCCAGATAACCTTTTGATTTTGACGGACTTTCATCAAATACACCTTATTGAACTTGACTCACCAAAACTGTCGAAAGTACAGGAGATACACTGCGATTCACAGTCAAATCGTTTATTTTACCCTTTAAGATTGCATTACAGGTATACGTCTGTGTATACTTTTTGTAATTAGCCTGCGATGTTTCCACAGAGTGCAGGAGATGGTTGCGCAGCTTACCTCTTGTTTCAGCCCTTTCTTGTATTTACATATTTTATCTAAATACAATTGTTAACTTAAGTGCTTAATTAAAAACAATGTCTTTTGAAATACCAATTTTTGCAATCCTTTGATTCTATCGATTGGAGCCCCTACGCTTTGCGATCAGACCGGTATTAACACTGTATAACAGTGCCCTTCGGTTGACATTGCCGTATAAGTGGTTGGACCTATATTACTGTTGTCAGTGGCTTATTAGTGTGGTCCCTGGGGTTTTTGACCCGGAAAAAATTGTTATTGAGCTGATTTTTGCACCAGATAAGCAGAATGCATCGTGCAACAACATATCGAAAATCCCCATAAATCCCCCTTGGGGAAAAAATTTTATCCAAGATGGCCGCCATATTAGCTATATCTCCGCTTTTAAAGTAGATGTTGATGATTTTAGTGTTTTTGAATATTGGGGGTCAAAGAATCCATTCATGTACAAATCTAAATCACTGATGACTTCCTTCACGCCAAAATCCAAAATGGCCGCCATTTTATATAATTAGCTATATCTCATGTTTTTGAATATGTTTTGAGGTTCAAAGAATTCAGTTTTTGTTTAAATCTAAATCATTGATGTTTTCCTCAAGTCAAAAATCCAAAATGGCCACCAAAATGGCTGCCAATTTGCTGCCATTACATATAATTATCTTCTCACTGACATATACTTTCCTTTGCAGTATCCTGCAAGGAAGCTCGGTCAAACTGACGCATATATAGGAGGGTTGTTTAAAGGCAATAATCCCGAAAAGGAATTGTTCTAATTACCAAATAGTAGTAATTTTAGTTCATCTTTAGTCTATTCGAAGAATGACTTGGGTGTTATGTTATTTGAACTTAATCAGAATGCAATTTCCCAAAAACTGCACAATGAGAACCAGTACGCCGCTCAACATAATACTCATCGAAAGAATGCTTTAAAAAGTTTAGTATAATGCAGTTTTCGTATACTTTTCACATAAACGCAATTATGGGCCTACACAAGTACGTCTTGCCAGAAATGGGCATAGGAATAGGCCATATATATTTCTATTTTTACAACCAAATACCAGAAATGGAAACTGGAGTGTGAAAGAAATATATAAAAGATGAATCCCAGAAATTGGGAGAAATAACATTTGGGTGTGAAAACACCTCAAGAGGACTTCCCATTACATAATTCAGGTTCCGTTTTTTGTACCCGTCCCTTTTACAAAATTTCTCTTTATTTATTTATATCTATTTACTTATTCACTTATTTATATTTATTCATTTATGTAATTATTTCTTGTCATTTTTATTATTCGCTTATATATATTTATTTAGATATAATTTATTTGTTTGTTTCTTTATCCATCTTTCCTTGTTCTGAAGTTGAGATAAAGCAAATTATATGTAATGGCGGCCATTTTGAATTTCAGCGTAAAGGGAAACTTGGAGAATTTAGATTTAGACTAAAATCATCAAAACAATCTACTGAGAAGCCAAGATATCGCTAATTATATGCAATGTCAGCTATTTTGGCGGCCATCTTGGTAAAATTTTTCCCAAAGGGGATTTCATAGGGAGTGTTGCGAGGATGTATATTAAAATCAGCTCATAACAATTGTGCCACGTAGGATGGGGAGTTCTTCTTCAGGGCTATACGTATATGTTGATTGTGACAGTACTGCGTACATTTCTAGTCGGCTAGTCTCGAGCCAGTTATGGTATCGAAAACAAATGAAGTAATCCAAATTAATTAGGCTTGAGCCAAGTTTGTTTCCCTACTTTCGTAAACTTTTAAACTTAAACATTATATTTGTATTGAATTGTATGGACTACCGCTAACACGGGCTTTCTACCACAAATAACATTGCAATTCGTTGTTACCTTGTAATAGTTTACAAAGTTACAGGACTCCCATTCATATGTGGTGGTTTTGTGTCTAGGAGAGTGTCACGATGGATGCTGTGGTGTATTGTGGTATAGGCAAGTACTCCAAAAATATGGCCTGCCTGGTTAGTTAAATTAATGGAGCCTCAAAATGGCAATTTTGGAGTGAAAATTCTAGAAGAGGGGTTTTGAGGAAATTATATGAATTGGTTTGGTTTGTGGGTTGTTTCGTTAAGGGAGAGTTGTATCTACCGTGGACCGGGGTCGAAATGTTCTTGGGCATGTCACTATTTGGTCTTGACATATAAAGAGTATTACAATCTATAGAAAAGGAAATATTAATTTAAATATTTCGTTTTTTTTGTAAAATAATAAAAAAAAATCCCATTTACGTCAGGGAAATGTGGTGTTTGGCTTTATGTTAGATTGACGGTACCAGTATTCTATTTGATAAGTACCAAGTAACAGAATGAGATAAAATTTAAAAAATGAGAAGCCCAATTTTTAGATATTTGTGGTCATATGATACAAATAATATATATTTAAACATGTAATTAGTGAAGGGGCTTTTCCGATTTTTGTCTTCGTGTTCTCTACTTATATGAGAGCCTGAACTGTACACCACTGACCATCAAGTACCGTGCGAAAACACGCTTGCGGTTTTGATGCTAGACTTCCGATAGCCGCATAGTGCAACGCCCTAGTCACTACTGTGCTCTAAATTGATGGATAACCATTAAAATGGTAGTTTTTATCGGTAACTTGAGAAATAAATGGATTTGAAAGCTGAAATTTTCAGGACGCCATGAAAAAAAAATACGGCCTTTATCAGATATCCAAAATTGATACTACTTCGGTTAATCAGGGGGTCCCAAAGACGAGTCGACAAACACGCACCTTTAAACATATAACGTTACGGATGAATCCAAATACGATGGAATATATGGTTTTGATGTTTTCTTTAAATCTGTAAACTTAATGAAACAATATCATTGCATTGGACTCAATTGACATGCAGTTCTAAAAATAGGTACCCTTTACATATCCCATCCAATGTGGACCAAGTTAGATACAAGCTGCAATATACACACTCCTCCTTTGAAAACATAATAACAGAACCTGCTTAATAGGACTAACTTGCTTATTCTTACTCAACGTCGGACAGTAGAGGCCTTGCATTCGGTCGTTTTTCGGGCTCTTCATTCCAGCATTGCTGCATAAGGTTCTTAACATCCTCAATGCCAGACGTCTGCGCAATGTGTGGACGAACGGGGATTATCACGCAGCCTTTATCGTCTCCAATAAAGATGGATAAATGTAATAATTTCTTGATAATTATCGACTGTCAATTGTAACACCCTAAAAATGGCAAAACACGTTAGTCACAATGAAGTCAAAATTCTTAAATTCCACAGACCACACAAAGCAATGCAAAATATAAACAAGGCAGCGGGTGTATTGAGTCAAATCCCACATAGGCACAGTTTGGGAAATTTCACCTCAATAGGGTCATGTTGATCACACAACCAATCCTATTCTTAAACAGAAAACCCGTACTTCTACACATATTTTCGCCCCCAAGTGTTTAGTACTTGAGTGCAAATTTTTAGCATGATCATGAAATGTTTGTGGTTCCTCGAGATTCTTGTACACTTTTTATCTTAAGTACTGACATGAGGTTTGTACAGTACAGGTAGGCAAAATTGCAATGCATTATGGGATTGGTTCAAAACACCCTCTGACAACAAGGTGGACATATGAGAAAAAGAAGTTATGAAGGATATGAGATATCTAATTTGAACTGGAAATCTTAATTTTGAGTCTTGTAATTGTTAGAGGTGAACTACATATTAAGTCAGTGTTTGCAATATTTGTACAATGAACACCGAACAATGACATCAAACAATCCAACATTCCTCTGTCAACCAACGGTCAGAGGGTGTGTAGAGCCTCTGTGGTATAAAGACTGGTACATGGAGAACTAAAACCCTGTCTGAGTCAACCAAATCGGCGGCGAGTGGT
>JAMKCH010006664.1:0-33846 GCA_023653785.1 Ophioderma brevispina | reverse complement strand
CCACGCCTTATGCCCTCCTGCGAAGACACGGCGCGCTTGATTGTGTCCGTATAATGGTGCGCGCCCTGTCCCAACTATTTCGGGAGTTTTGGCTTATTGCCCCTCCCAACTTTTGTTGGCGAAGGGGGACTATAGAAATGCTCTTCCTCCGTGCCGTGTGTGGTGTGTGTCCCACGCGATATCTTTAGATCTAAGCAAGTGTGTAGGGGTGCCCATCTTCGCAACGTAGATGTATCTCAAGTACGCGTTTGCCTGTATCTGAATGGGTCATGTTCCATGGGTCAAAGTCAATATGGTCAAAAATAGGGTTAAATTGCTACTAACCTTGTAACATATATCTTTTATCTGAGCAAGTATGGGTGCCATCTTCGCACATAGATGTCACTCAAGTAAGGTGGTGGATTAGTTCGGAGATGGGTCATGTGCCTTGGGTCAAAGTCAATGAGGTCAAAAATGTGGTAAAATAGGGTTAAATTGCTTGTCGACACGATATCTTTTAATCTAAGAAAGTATGGGTGGTCCCTCCTTTGCACCATATAGGTCGCTTAAGTAGGCGGCAGATGATTTCAGAGATGAGTTCAGTGTGCCATTGTCAAGGTCAAAGTGGTCAAAAATTGCTTTTAACCCTGTCAATTGGTGGTAGATGATGAAACTTGGTGTGTGTGCTCAACATTCAGTGCAAAAATTTTGAAGGTCATTTCAGTCTGTGAGGTCATCAAGGTGTAAATCCTTAAACATTTGGTAGGATGATTAAAACTTGGTGGGCGCGGTCAATATTCAGTCCGAAATTTTTAAGGTATTGTCAAGGCATCCGGGTCATTCAAGGTTCAAATCCCTATGCTGATGTTTGTCATGAACCTTGTGGGGTTAGTCAACATTGATACCAGACTTTTCCGCATCTGGGCCCATCCAAGGTATGATCATCACACTCCTCCTGTGATCTATTAAAGTTATGTTTGTTTCCTCCTTTTACTAAACGCGAGAGGCGGGGGACCTTGTGGTTCTAGAACCGCCTTGTGTTGAATAGTGGAATGGGGGTTTTGGAAATATTTGTGCAAAAGTGCCTGTCACTAGTAATACACTATTAAATCACACAGGACTAATAAGTTTCTAGGTATCGTCCAAATAACAATATTCACGTGATTTTAACTCTAATAATTGTGCTGTTTTCAGAGATTATGGTCATGTTGGTTGTTTAATATTTTTGTACAACTGACCAAATTGGGCTAACTTGTGGACAATTGAGAAACTTGTCAAAATTCTGATTAAAAGTGCCTCTTTGCCTGAAAAGCAATGATGGCTGCATTTGTAAGCCTAAAAAATATGTTTGTGTTATTGACCCCCCCAAATATGGGTATAGACACCACGTTTTTGCTTCTAGGCCAGGGGGGACCCATCAATGCCTTATAAGTGTACCTTTGAATTGAATATCTGACCAACACAGCAACTAGAAAGGCTGGAAAATTTTTCCTACTTATTCACTATAGCCTACCAGAATATACAAAACAGTCCTTTTATTAGGATGTTCTAGGTTAAATAGGGCATGTGTCACATTAAGCCTCTACTATTTTAGTTAGTTAATAGATACTATCACATTGTTTCCAAGGGCAATTTGTCAATGGCATGCTGCAGGTTTATTCCAAGTAACTCATGTGAGCCAGACAAGGCCAGGGTTCCGAGAGTTGCCATGCCAAGGGATATCTCATTCTTGGCACACTTCAAATTACAGAAACTAGTTGTTCCCATGTGTTCTTGACACCAAAGTCATTTATCACTTGGCTTCTCCAACTCATTTCCATTCATTGAAAGTTTTGCTGATTGGCATGGAGGCATTGATTTTAGCCACGGCAAACTAACAGATTCTGACTAATCTTCCCCAAATTTCTTGGTCACGAGGAACCATACTGAAGAGAGTGGATGGCACATTGCTCAGTTTGTAGAAGCAGAAACAGTCTTGATTTAATCAAAACCAGCTATTAGGTTGGTGGGAGAGTTCGAGAGTTCAATGGTATATCTGCAATGTTGACTGATGGCAAGATTGCTGGCTCTGGGTATAATTACGACTTGCAAAAAAAAGGGGATCATCAGGTCTTGGACACCAACTCATGGCCAGGTATCCACTGAAGTTCAGTGTAGAAGGCAGCAAGAGATTGTCCGGGATGGCGACTGGCCACCTATGAAGAAGTTTGAAGATGAAAGATAATCTTCGCACAGTGAAATCATTGTTGAAAGGGAAAAGGGAACAAATTTTGGAGTGCTTCTCTTCAAGGAGGGAAGATTTTAGGGGAAGCATTTGGATTTCAGCTACAAAGAGGCACATTCTTTAAAACTTGAGCATCAAGTGTGTTTAAAAAGGGCATGGTCCGATCGCTAATAGGCCTCATCCCCAGACCCTCAGATTTAATGGAAGGAAGTGGTGAAAAGGTTTGAAATTTAGGTGGTAAAATTTTAATTTTATTCTTGAAAGCATGGAGGGATACCTCCAGAATGAAACACCGCAAACATAAGCATTTTAATTGTTGCAAATCCCTTTTGTTAAGGTAATATCCTTCCATGATTTATGTGCTCAACAACATAGCTACATGGTGAGTGAACATCAAAAGAGGACAATGCCTTGCAAATACTCTGGACTTAGACTGAAAGTCATGCATATCCAGAGACAACAGAATTGCCATTGGACATACCGCGACCAACGTTTGCTTTAATTTGTTAAAGTGATTTAAAATTAGTTTATTTCCATTCACTTGACCAAGCAAAGCTGTCTTTATTATTTTACCTCACGATTAATGAAATAATACTCTACATTATTACTTCATGTCAGTTTATTAAGGGCCGGTAGGCCCACATTTTAAAAATCCAATTTAAATCCGCGGTTGTTTTTTAAAAAAAAAAAACAAAAAATGTTTTTGCGTGTATGAGGTGATTGGTTTAAAAAATTTTGCAGGTTTATCGGTCTATTAAAGGTTGGTTGTAACGATTTATGTGTATTGTGTTCTCTACTTGATATGGAGAGGACTGGCACTTGCACATTTACAACCAATCAAGTACCTTGGGAAATAACCTTGCGGTTTTTGATGGTAGACGCAATAATGCTGTTGCAAAAGCCCTATTCAATACTGTGTAATATCTAATAAGTGGTTAACCACTAAAACGGCGGATTTGTTTGTTTTAATCTTTGGGAATGAAATGGATTCGAGGCGGGTTCAAATTTCAGACGACAATGAGAAAAATACGGCCTTTATCTGATATCAAAATCGATATAACTTCGGGTAATCTCGGGGGGGACCAAAGCGACGGACAGCCCTTTAATTTCATTATAATGTTTACTCTATTAATTTTAGTACAAACAATAAATTGAGCATTAAAAAACAGCAAATTTGTATCGTCTTCATGTTAATTACATTGCGCTTGATGAAAATTTTTGTCACATTGGTCAAATAAAACTGCAAACAATTTAATCAGGGTTAGAAAAGCAAAACAACCTCCACTCCTGCATGCTGACTGCACTGATCATGTCACTCATACCCATGTATTCATCTTGGCCCTGGTATACCTTCGGTTGTCTAAGATTTTTGAATCGGGATGGTCAGCAGTGTTCGTTTGGTCAAATGTCAATGGCTAGTCTGTGTTCTCTGAGCACAATGTCTATAGTAAAGATTCACCATCTGCACCTGTAGTACTTTCCCGAAGATATAGGCATGTGAATGATGGACATGTGCAGTGGGTGGAATTTAAATTTCAATGCTTAAATCTATTGAGCACTTGTTGTCCGATTAGCAGAGAAAAATCAATATTTATGGTATGAAAAGCATTCAGTCAACGTAAAACGTAGCTATAGCACTATTAATTCTCACAACATTGTAATTACCTTTGTCGTTCATGCCAAAGGTTCTTTTTTAGCAGGTTCTTTCTTCTTCTTTCCAGGTTCCACACACTTTTCAAATGCTTCTTCTCTCACATGCTTCACCCATTGCACTATATTCGGTCAAAGAACCCCTGACCCAACCCTCATGTGTCACAGTTTTTGACATAGGGGATCCAGGTAGGTCAATAGCTGTCATACTCTCTCTAAACCCCTTTTTCCTTCTCCCACATGTTTCGGGGATGTGCTACTGATGCCATTCAGTCAGTGATTGCCAGGTGGGCCTGGCATACGGGGTGGTTTCACAGATTTTGAATCCAAAGTCCATTTATGGGTCAAAAGGGGGCAGGCTCTCTAACCCCTCCTTAATATTCAAAATTCTAACTGGTATTACACATTGGGCTTGATCTTAACCAAACTTCATCAGAATATCCCTTGACCCAATGTCATACAAGGTGTTCACATTCGAGGTCAAAGGTCACACAGGGGTCAGTACAGGTCAGTTGCTCTACCCCCTTTGTGCTGTTTCTGCCACAAAAAACAAAAAATTCATATCTATAATAACTTACTTGTCAGAGAACCGCTGATGCCAGGGCCCATAGAGGGGGGTTTTGTTCACAGATTGGGGGTTAAAGGTTTCCTCAGGGGTCAATTACAGGTCCAGTCACTCTTACCATCCCTTTTGCTGTTTCTGCCACAAATCAAGGCCAATCACTTAGACTTGATCAGAAGACCTCTGGACCCAAGGCCATATGGGGTGTTCACAGCTGTTGGTGTCAAGGTCACATGTCCAATGCCGAATGCCTACTTCTTTAACACCGGAAAAACCTGTCTAGTTGTATTTGCTTCATGGTATTCAATGTAACAGGTGAGTCGAATGTCACTGACTTTTGAGCGCCCATAAGTCTTTGCACTCTCAATGTAAAGATGATGTAAATACATCATTATCTTAGTTCGTTCATGAAACAGGTGAATTGGACCACATATTGATTTTTGAAGCAGCAGATTCTGCCTCCTCTCCCAACTAATCGACACTGTCCAAAACTTTTCCCTCTGGTGACACGATGAGTTGAATCTACTATAGTTTTCATTTGCTTCACATGCAGCTTATATTTAGATTTTGAAATATATAAATGATACACAAGATATCCTTAGCTTTTGTATCAGCTTTTTAACACTATTGATGTAAACATGTAAACATATTGTATGATAATAAATGGACAAAGTGTGACGTTGTCATTTCATTTTTGGTTGTTTATTTTAACATGTTTATTTTTGCCATTAAAAATGCAAAGAATACAAGAAATGGTTACATGTACAGGGAGGGTGTCCCAGAATGATTAGAACCCAACAATACCCAAAATGTTTTTGGCATGTTGGTTTAACCCTCGTCTACCGAAGGGGGCTTACTACCCCTTCAATTTTTTTTCTGCCTTGTTAACCCCCCTTTTCTGGTGCCAAATTATTTAATGTAATTGTTAAAGGTGGTTGTTCCGATTTATGTGCATCGTGTTCTCTACTTGAAATGAGAGCCTGGCACTTGCACATACACCCCGTCAAGTACCGTGGGAAACAAACTTGCAGTTTTGATGGTAGACGCAATAATGCATGTTGCAAAGCCCTATTCAATACCGTGCTAATATTGATGGTTAACCACTAAAACAGCGGTTTTTTGTTTATATCTTGGGAATGAAATGGATTTGAGGGCTCAAATTTCAGGACGACAATGAGAAAAATACGGCCTTTCATCTGATATCAAAATCGATACTACTTCCGGGTAATTCAAGGGTGTCCCAAAGACGATCGGAACACGCACCTTTAATTGACATTTTATGCACCTTTTTGTGCAAAAACAAACGTCCAGCGGGGTACAGGTAAGGTGCAGGGTGATCCCAAAGTGATGGATGAGGGTGGCAACCACCCCCTTTTGGGAGAAAAGTACCAACATGCCTAGTACGACATAGGAATATCACTGGGAAATTTTTGTGCTATGTATTTAAAAGTCACTATTCAGTAAAATTGTGAAATATCAATTTTCCATCCTATATTCAGTATTTTCTTACTCTCAACTTATGACATCATAGTGACATCATAATGGTAATGTTGGTATTTATTTTGATACTAATGGAAAGAAGAAACTGTAACCTATCCTGTGGTACCGAAATACTCTAACTTTTCATAAGAATTTCGAATCATGCAAATTGGACTAAGCAAAGTGAAAATACACTCAGTTGTGTTGCTGATTTCATGCTTAGGGCTAATTGAAAAAAATGTGTGTTTGCCCTCATCTTACCAAGCCTTTTTTTGCAACATGCATTAGTTCCTTTGGGAATTCCGTATAAAGGTGACAGGAGAAGATTTTTTGAGGATACAAATTTCTCTCAATTTGCACTTGATCGGTTGTAGAACACATACCGAGAATATTTCTACGGTTTTAATTGACACACAAGTAAAAAAGACAACCAAAAACCCGTCTGCTGTCATAATCGTCCCTGTAGAAAAGCATATTTTGATTTTGCTGTCGTGGACAACAGGATCATCATTTGATTACATAAAAATGGAAAGACCGCATATTCAGCTTCAGGTGTGATCCTAATACATTGATTAACAAAACAAATATGAAAAAAAGGGGTTTGAAAAATGTGGGTTTTTTCTAGAAATGTCCTCGTGTCTCTAGCACTCAAAAATGTGGTGTTTTGGTACCATAAACAGCTTTGGTCCTCCTTTTTCCTTTGATTCCAAAATGGGTACCAATATGCCCAGCATCCGAACCATTGGCCTAAGTATAGTATGTGTGTCTAATCTTATGCAAAATCAATCTACTCTGAAGAAATTAGTAATTTTGTATTTTCTGACTGAGCTGTAAACGGACAGAAATTAGCTGAAATTATAACACAATGGTCTATAGGACACTGTGGTACAAACATTTAACATTTACTTAAGTCATCAAAATGTAGTCAGAATTAGCTGAAAATTTGGAAATGACCTTTTCTCAGGGATATCTAGTGAACCATAAAAAAAGAAAACAAAAACTCTCCTAATGTTGATTTTTTATGTATTGGCTCAATTTCATAGACCATTTGGGCCCTGCTTGTGACCATAGTCATTAAGAGTTCCAATTTTTTTTTGCAAAAATTTAAAAATTCGTATATGGAATCAACATGAAAAATACATTCAAATGAGTCCAAACAAGCCTTGTCTTAGGTAATTGGTTTTGAGATGGCTTCCCAAAAGATTAGGGAAGCCATCTCAAAAACCATTGACTTGGGTATTATAACATACACAGAATCTACCAGGGTTGAAAGGGTTAACATTTTGTGCCATTATTATTGATTTCTGTTGTAAAACTGAATGTTTATCATTAGGTGATAATGATATCAGCAGCTGCATTGTGCTATAGGAATAGTGCTACATACTACTGCTTCTCATTTTCTTATCAGATTTTGACTTTCTTCGTATTCCATCACATTTTCTTCACCGATCTCCACTTTCATCATATCTACAGTTCTCAAGATCCTTTGTTCTTTTAGTTAATTAGTTACTGATACAATGTTATTGTTTCCACAGGCAATTGTCAATGGCATGCAGGTTTCATTCCAAGTGACTCGTGTGAGCCAGACAAGGCCAGGGTTCCGAGATGCCATGCCAAGGGATATCTCCCGCTTTGGCACTCAAATTACAGAACTAGTTTCCCACGTTGTTGTTGACACAAAGATCATTTACCCGCTTGCTCCTTCTCCTACCCGAGAAGCTCGAGGAACTCATTTCTATTCATTCGAATATGATGACTATTCTGATTATGGCGTTGAGGACATTGAATTTGGCGCTGCAACTCACAAGATTCTGACCAATCTTCCCAAGTTTCTTGTCACCGAGAACAATACTGAAAAGAGTGGATGGCATGTTGCTCAGTTTGCGGAAGCAGAAACATGTCTGGATTTAATCAAACCACTATTAGGTGGTGGGAGGATATGGTATATCTGCAAGTTGACTGATGGCAAGATTGCTGGCTCTGGGTATAATTATGACTTGCAAAAAGGGGATCATCCAGGTCTTGGACATCAACTCATGGCCAGGTATCCACTGGAATTCAGTGTAGCACGCAGCAAGAAGATTGTCCCGGGATGGCGACTGGCCACCTATGAAGAAGTTGAAGATAATCTTAGCACGGTGAAATTATTGTTGAAAGGGAAAAGAGAAAAATTTGAGTGCCTTCTTCAAGGAGGGAAGATATCAGGGCAAGCATTTGAATTTCAACTACAAGAAGGCACATTCTTTAAACTTGACCATCAAATTGTTGTTAAGTTACAGAACTAAGAAGTCATAAGAAATAAAAATGTAATTGACCCAAAATCTTGGTTAGGGTGTAAGAGTCAACCAATAGCATATAAATGAGCATTGCTGTTGGTATTTCTGTTAATCAACAGAAGTCCAAACCTCAGAAGATGGTTGTTTCCAGTAGGCTAAACTTGGTTGACCACTATGCCCTGAGGAGTAGGGAGTGGGTACTCAACTTGGGTTGGGTAGGGGTGTGCGGTACGAAGTCTTGAACTTGGGGCTTGAGAGAGAACTTTAATTTTCGGAGAAGTTGGGTTTGGAACTGATTTTTTTACTATGGTTCAACCAATAAAACTTATTGGATATCGAGTGTAATTGTTGGGAACCAAATCAATAAATATGGTAATAAATTAGATAGCAGCAATATTGTGTAGTTAATTTTTTCTTGTTTAGTCAGGTTAAATATGCATGGGAAATAGTGATTAACATATTAATTCTGCTTGGGAAATCAGTTATTAAATAATAATGTCAAACTGCAGTTACCATCCCAACAGAAGAAAGATTGGTTGTTATACATGTTGAAATGTATTGTAATACTGACTATTCAAGAAGCTGAGAGGTGGGTTGGCAGTTGTTTTCCCTTTATCAAGGACACAGAGTTGGTTCATTCTGAAGGATTACTTGCAGCTTTTTAAAAAGGGGGATGGTCCCGATTTAAGGATTGAAGTTTTTATCTTGATAGATTAGCCTGCACTCCAAAACCCCATCTGTAAAGTTTCACGCGATGCCGCCGATATTTCAATCAGTTGTGCCGAGAGCTAAAAATGCGTTATCTTGTAAGAGTACTGTGTAAAAATTAATAGTTTGTGACCAAAAGGGAGGCACATTTTCGCGCATAACTTCCAAATCAAACATCCTTTGGCTCTAAGATTCACAGGGTGGTAGGTAAATGAGGGAAGAAAAATAGTTAGCTTTCTTCTGATACCAAAAGTTAACCAATTACGGTAAATCTGGGGCTTCTGGGGGGATTTGAGGGCTATTAGCGATCGGGGGGCCATGGACTTGTAAGTTTTCCCAAATAAATCACTTTTTCAATTCAATGATCAATGAATGCTCTCATCAGAGCAAATTAAAGCAAACTAAACAGTCATGATGGTTACACCATATAAGCCAGTGATTTTTTGAAATTCACGCTTCAAATAAACAAAATCAATAGAATCCTATACAAAGGAAAATTGAGGGAAGGAGGGAGAAATGTACACAGAATAAGCAAGGTTCAGATGTATATTATGAGTCATAAAAACAAACTGAAACTCATTAAAGGGGCATTTTGTGATCCACATCTCATCCCCCTGACGAACCTAAAAAAAACTTAAGATATTTATATCATCTGAACCTGTCAACCATTAGCCCCAGTAATCATGTGTACCTTATCTTTTGTACAATCTGGTCGTGTCGGTAAGAAATTCGCAATTTTGTATTTTCTGTCACCGTAAACGGGGCAGTGGCCTAGGGGACTGTGGGGAAACAAGCAGTTTGCTCATAACGCAAAACCAACAAAGAGCAGAATCCAACTCAAATTTTGTGAAATAAAGAAGCTTTTCTCAAGGATATCTGGGGGACAAAATTTGATAACAATTTGATTACATTCATATGTTACATTCCAATATTTAATGTATGATTATATGTTTAACTTCACATGCAGCTGATATTCAATTTTGTAATATATAAAGGATACATAAGATATCCTTAGCATTTTTATCAGCTTATTTGTAGCACTATTGATGTAAACATGTTGTTATGATACTAATATTAAAACAAAGTGTGACTTTGTCATTTTATTAAGGGTGCCAAACGAGAGATTTCAAGTCATCTATATTTCTGTGATGTGTAGTGATTTCATAGAGATTAGACACTAATAGTCCTGCCTGTCTTTGGCGCAGAAAAACGTTAAATGAAAACGAAAGGTGATTGGTGATGGTATATTTCAGTAGAAAACATAGGCTGAATTTTGTATTTGCTTCTATTAGGAAAACGCTTTATCGCCTTGTGAGGGCCTGGGTTGTGGGATATCACCTGTGAGGGTCCTGGTTTTGGGAATGGAAAGAAGGTTCCGTCACGTGATGAGCGAGTGAGGATATTTTGACTTTTGAAAGGAGCGATATTGTGAAGATATTACGGGCGTTGAGAATGATACATTTGTTATACAATGACTAAGATTTTAAATTCGATACGTTTACGGATAGGTAGCCAATGGAGCCTGATCATAACAGATGGGAACTGGAGTAATCACGGCCAACCATATATACAAGTCTTGCAGCTCTATTTTTGGCGCTGGAGACGGTTAGGTCGTGTCAGTGGATCCATACAGTTAAGGCGTTACCGTAGTCAATGCGAGGGAAAAAACAAGGGTTCTGCACAGCTAGTTGACAGTATCATGGTCTATGTAGCGTTTAATCCTAGAGCGGTTGCGAAGGTGGAAGTGACACACTTACAATTGCGAAATTTGACAGGACATATTCAAAACGGGATCAAATATGACACAGAGATTCCTAAGTGTCAATGTTGGCTGAATGACAATATCATCAAGAATTAGATTCATACCCGAGAAATGACTGATGAATCGCGATGCGCCGCCAATAAAAAAAAACTCAGTTTTTCTTGGTTTGTTGCAACTTGTTTTCTGACATCCAGGATTTGATTTTGGGTGAACACAAGACCTAAGTTGGTTGAGAGCCAGCTCCCTCTATCTCATCATCCATTCTGGGTCAAACGCTACATAGATTGGGTGTATCGGCACATAGATGTGAGAAATTGACATGGTTTCTGCGTAAGATGTCCCCAACATGATGAGTATATATGGTATATCCCTTTGGTCCCAAGATGGATCCGTGAGGGGGCCAAGTTTTCCAAATATTTTTCCTTGGATAACTCATTAGAAATGGTACCGATTCTTCTATCTGTATGTACTGAAAAATTCAAGAGCACGACCCTTATGTAGAAAAGTATGACCAGCCTATTGACAATATAAGCGTGGTGATAGTATCGGACGCCGCCGTAGATCTAGCATAACAAGAAAGACAGCTTTCTTGTTTGTAAAATAGCTTGCACACACATCTTGTTTGACCCCCATGCAAATTGTCTCTTATTTTTTGAGCATTTTAACCATGCGACACAATTTTTGTACAACTGCTATAAGTAGGGACAATGCCAGAGCTATTACCATCCGCAAAAATCAAAAATCCATTGCGGGAAGCTTGCCATATGGCCTGCAAAGGTCAATAATTTTGTTGTTATAGCGCCCTCTATATGCTCATTTCCCATAGAAAGACTTGTAACTAGATTTTTTATGATAAATCATATTGCCCGCAATTAAATTTCATAAAATTCACCCAGAATAGTTAGTGCATAAATACTCCAAATCCGTTTGTCCCAAAGTGTGTCGCCGTTGGACTTTTTTGTTTTATTCGCGTTTTGTCATAATAACTGCAGACTTTCAAACAGCTGTGACATGCACCTCCTGTGCCATGTGGTATCTATCAATTAATCCTGATACTATGTACTCCCTGATCTACCATATCTAGTATCCACATGCTAAGCACTGGAAATTTAACTTGTGCCAAGTTCCTTTATTACCCCATATTTCAACAACTAGTATTTCCCAATCTAAAATAGATATTACAAGATTCACACACATAAACAGCCTAGCACTAGCTCCAATGGGGTCTGGTCCATATGACACCTGCATGCATCATCTTTCATTTAAGACATCATGGAAAACTACCTAATTTGCAATCTTTTATGATCTCAAACGCATCAACACGTTGACTCATATTCCTAAATTTAGCATTTTATGGGGAATTCTGTTCAGCTCGTGCACAATAATATCAGTAAATTAACATCTACTACTACTACCTACCTTGACGCGACACGTGTCTTAGAAGGGGACAAGGGGCGTTGTGACCAAAGTTCCCGCTAGTCCAGATGCGGGGGAAGATTTTTCCTCATTGCTGAGCTGGCAGGCTCCCAGGTCCGATATTAATTACCCTGTCACTAGGAAATCATCAGAATCATTTCGCTTCACTAGGGGCGCAACCTAAGCGCAGCTCCTATCAGCACTTAATTGTACCTTCTCCGTAACAGCTCCCCAATTGTCGCCTGGGTCAACTGTGCAATCGATACTTAATAGCTTGCCCACAGACACAACAGCACTGGGATGGAGAAGGATCAGCGATGGGTAACGCCCTACTCTTCCGAACCTATGCTGGGACAAGCATGTATGATCTGGTCTGATCTTCATACATCACTAGGGGAATTCCTTTATTGATCTTTACTAATGTGACGGACGCAAATGAACACTCATGAGAAGTTATTTGCCCGTAAAATATCGCTTTTTAATTGGTCTTGACGCATTGTAGTATAAGAACTCAGAATTGAAAAAACCCGACTGATAGCTGATATGATTTTAAAGAAAAGTTTAGATCATCTGATGGTATTCATGGCATTAGATAGTTTGCTAGCTCTCATCATCACCCCGTGGTGGTGGGTGTTGACTGCCCGAGGTTGACCTACACGTTGCAGAGGAGTCCAGTTACTTGACAGGGGTGATAGGATTGGAAATTTCACTTTGGTACCACAAGAGGGGCTATAGGTTTGCCCTAAAACTTTGTGACAAAACCACTTTTCACACACTCCCCTGCTTAATGTTGGCATCCCTGTCAACCATCGTCTTCAAATTTAACAAAGTCTCAGTCCCCCCCCCCAAGGTTTTATCATCCATAGAAAGGTTACTAGATTGGTTGCAGCATCTGCACCCAAACATGTGGGATTTACTACATCGGCCAACTTTCTTCAGTCACTAATGGCCTTCCTTGAAGTCTTCTGGACCGTCTGGGCCTGGAGGGGGGTCAGTTGTAGAGGACTGATCTGCATTTGGAGTGATGGAGGATGTTTCTGTTGCAGCGGTGGTCTTGGCGTGTCTTGATATTGGTGGAAGAACTGGACTGTTGTTGTAACTGATAGACTGGACTAGCATGCTCCCCTGCTTTGTCTGAAGCATTGGATTCCCCATCAGGACAGGATTGCTCTGTCTTTTGTGCAGTCGTTGTAGATTGCTCCCTTACTTTTACTGATGTGTAGGGGCCTGCTCCCCTGCTTTTTCCAAAGCAGAGGTGCCACCTTCAATAATTACGCTTGCTCACTTCCTGCTGAGAAGTACATGACTGTGGCTCTTCTTCCACATCTCCAGATTTTGATGAAGTACTCGGTAAGATTTGTCATTGTGTAGAGTTCCTGTGCGGCCTCACTTTCACTCAGTCTTGCTGTCTGGAATTGCAATTGAATATCATTGAGGCGTTTCCTCGGTGAATCCAGCTCTCACTCCTATTAACTGTTCGACTCTGACCATCTCCAATAAAGCTCTAACTGGTTGTGAAAACTTCCCTGGTCTGATTTTGTCATGCTGTTTACACAGTGGATCTAAGCCACCGATTTTGAGGTCTGTATTCTGGGCCGATTTGTTGAAGCCTTCTGTTCTGTTCGTAATCTTCTTTCTCCTTTCTTGCAGATGCCGATGAAAAGGCTGTGCAAGCCTGTTGTGATGCTGTGTCACCCATTCCTCCACACACATTCCCCATCATCCATGGTTGATTCCACGGACATTGTCATTGGAACCTGTTCTCTCGTCCAAAAGAGGTAATATGGGGATAACCCTTGATTGAGTGGGGGTGGTGGTGTTGGTAGGCCCCCATACACCAACTCCAGGAGATATTTTGGCCATCTGCGCTTCACTTCAGGGTAGCGTACGCAGTCGATCATGGATCGTACGGTTAAACCGTTCACATTGGGCTTTGCCTTTTGGGGTATGGTGTTTTTTCTCGATTTTGTGCATACATTACATAGCTCTTGATACCTACTTTTCAAATTCCTCCCCTTGATCACTGTGTAGTCGACAGTCCACCACACCCCACAAAACCAATCACGTAACTAAGATCCTAGCGCCAGTAGTGCTTTCTGGTCCTGGTTGGTATTGTCTTTGTTATCTTGGTGAAGACTCTGTCAAGAACAAGAACATTTTCTATGTTATTTTTTCCCCTTGCTTAACATGGTGAAATCCTGGCCAATACCTCCAGGGTCTGCTCGCTTAACGATCTACAACAAAAATGGGTATAAAGACATCACTGGACGTACCTTTTTGCCTGCTTTAGAGCCAGAGGTACATCGTTGACAAACTTAGCCATCCCTGTCTATGTCGTTAGCCATTCCTGGCTCAGAAACAGCGTTTCCTGCCAGGGCCAAGGTCTTTTGACACCACTTGATTACCTGCATCATTATGTATTGCTTTTATAACTTGGGTTTGGAGCGAGATTGGAAGCATAAGCTGGTACACTTCCTCACTGTTTTCTTTCACAACACATGAAGGACTCCCTCTTGGAGACAGCCTTGGCCCATTGTCTCACAGCTTCCCTCACAGTTTTTCCCTCTTTCACTTTTGCTTCCTCGTGGGTGGATTTCCATTCTTCCAGAAATGAAGCAGCCTCCCAATGGTATTGTCTTCTCTTGGAGCTGATCATTTTGGTTAACTGTATTACAGGTATGGATGAGGTTGCACCTCTGACCTCAGTCTCATGATCACTGGGATTTCAAATTCAGCTCCAACTTCTTCTACCATAATTCAACTGCATAAGGTACCAGACTGAATACTGTCACTTGTTGCAGCTGATCTCTCATCCCTTTTGTGTACGTGTCTTCCTCGGGATCCACATCAGCCTTCTAGTCGGCTTATGTTCATGGCCGTGACCTGGTTTTTCGGCTGAGAGCATCGGCGTTGGTATTTTTCTTACCATGTTTGTACTTTATTTTGAGTTGAATTGATCAAGTTCCACCTGCCATCACATTTCTGTGGCCAACCAAGCTTGGCGTAATCTCAAGTAGCGGAGATGATTCTAGTCTGTGAAGACTGTAAATTCGGCCCCAATGAGTAGATCTCTTAATTTCCGTTATAGCCCATTTTAAAGCACACAGCTCTAACTTCATGCTACTATAATTGTCCATGTTGCGTTCATTTGGGCATTAAGCCTTCGACTTGCATACGTAACACAACTGTCTGCCATCTTTTCTTTTGGGAGAGGACTGCCGCTAAGCATGGTGGCTAGCATCAACTTCAAGGATGAAGGGGGTGCATTAAGTTAGGAATGATCCTAGTCTGGCGCAGTTTGTCAGAGCGATTTTTCAGTTTCTTCAAAAATGCCGAAGTAACACTCTTCTCCCCAAGCTTGCGAGACAGGTAGTTTACCAGGCAAATCTACTCACTTTTTACCCACTTCTTTCTCTTTGATGTTCACCTAGCAAAGCAGGAGGTGCAGCTATTTTGGCATAGCCTGGCACAAATCGTCGATCGTAGCCACATAATCCAAGGAAAGCCCTCAACTCCGCCTCTGTGGAATGGAATCTTCCAGTCGTTCACAGCTTGGACCTTTTCTGGATCTGGAGCTATTCCATCCGCAGATAAAATATGTCCAAGATACTGGAGTTCTTTCTGGAAGAGGCAGCATTTTTCCGGTTTCACCTTGAGGTTGAAGTCTGCCACACGGGTAATTACCATGTCGAGTCGCTGCAGAGTCTCTTTATATGTTGTAACCGAATAACTAGAAATTGTCATCTAGGTTAGATAAGGACTGGTGAAATTCTATGATCTCCAAGTGCAATGTCCATCATCTCTTGGAATGTGCCCGGGCATTGCATAGAGTCCAAATGGCATACTCTTACAATCCTCCCGTTCCAGCCCGGAAGGCCACTTCTCTTGTCTACGGTGCTACCGGTATCTGATGAAATCCGTTTTTTAGGGGGCAAGGTCAAGGCTGAGTGCATCTAACGCTTCCTCTATGCGATGACGAGGATAGGCGTCCTTGTTGCGTTTTCAGATTGTGATCAATCTATAACCCCGCATGAGCGTAGTTTCCCCATCTCGTTTGCGCACGAGACACAGCAGACGCATAGGGCTTGAATTTCTCTTTATTATACCTTGGATCCAATGATTTTTGAGATACGGACTTCATCCCACTGGTCGGTGGTATTCTTCTGTGTGGAACACTGACCGGAGCTGTTGTCATCTAATGGAATCTTATGGCTGACCTTGTCGCAGACCCGATGTCAAACTCATCTTGACTGAAGCGTCATAGTGCTTGTGTGATGATATCTTCAACCTTTTGAGTTCTCAGGATTTTCAAGCACTATTATCGCCTATTGTCCCATCTCCCCATCAAGCCTCGTATTGGATTTTGTTTAGTGGTGCAGTCACTGATTCTTCAACTATAACCCTCGTCCATGGTCCTTGTCTACAGTCATAGTAGGTTCGCCCTATATTGCTGACTCTTCCCACAGGGGTGCGTGGTTGGAGGTAGATATCGAATTGGTAAGTTGGCTACTTGTAAGGAACTATGTCCACTCTTGTCAAGTTTGCACGCAGTGTAGGCATCACACGAGCCCATTATGTAAGTATGGATAGAGTTTTCCTCTATAATGGGCCATGGATGGGACATTGACTGCTGGTGGTGCCGTTTGTGGTCCTTAACACTTCTTGAAGGGATAAGTATGGGTTTACGCCAGCTGTGCCTAACTTGAGCATCCAAGCATCACAGACACCAAGGTTTTGGGTTCCGTCATCATATGGCTAGATTGTGCCCATTTCCGTCCTTCTCAGCTATCTCGCTGGAGCTTCTGGATGAATTCCTCACCGAGTTCTGCTCTCAAGGCTCGCTAATGTCTCTGAAGACATTTTGACCCGATTACTCCGGGCACTCCTCTTCTTCCTTTCTGCTGTTGGTGAATGAATTGGATCTCTAACGATTAGGAATCCCAGGTTATGGAAGGTCCAGTGAGTATTTTATTTGACAGCTCAACATAGGCTACATAGGGTACTGCCACTCCTCCCTTGGGCTCCACTGATCTTGATGTATTATAGACATCCCAGGTCTCCACATTAGCAAGAACTGGTTAAAAGGTTTATGTTATTGTCGAGACCTCGGCACCGGAGTCAAGCAGACAGCGAAGTTCGTATAATGTTGACGGATGCCACCTACAGTCACCACTGTTTCCGGGCAGTTCCCTACGGCTCTTGGTAACGAGTGATGAGCTTCCATGCCTTCCCTGATACCCACTGTCTGGCTCTCGAAGTAGGTTCTAGTGGTTAAAGGCGTGGTTGGTTGTGCTGGTGTGCCTTTGAGATGTTCCGGGCAATTTCTTTTTTTTTTGTTATTTGGAGGGGACCAGGCTTGGTACAGTTGTAGCACCTCTGGCTGTTCCTTGTAGTCCGGGTATAATTGAGGGAACGGTGCCACCTGGAGAAGGAGGAAAATTCTCATGTGGTTTTTCTAGAACAGTTTACATGGGGATACCAAGAATATGTGAGGTCAAACGGCGATCCTGGAAACTTTCCGTGAGGGCCGATTTTTTCAAAAATGGCGCCGAAATCAATATAAAATTGTGATATGGGTTGAACAAGTGCTATGAGGCATGGTTTTCACTGTTGCATAATTTTGATTAGGGGATTTCATAAAGAGCCCTAAGTTTGTATTGTAGAATCTAAAAGAGGTCCAAAATGAGGCCGCTGTTCAAATGGCCGCCAAAATCCATATAAAGTGTGTATATGGGATAAATAAGACATCTAGCGGCTTGTTTGAGCACTCTTTGCATTAATTTCATCGGGGTTCTTTCATAAGAAGCTATGGTTGTATTGCAGAACTATAAAGAAGTCCAAAATGAGGGACGCTTTTCAAAATGGCTGCCAAAAATTTGTATATATTATGGTTTAAATAATCATTTTATGAGAATCTTAACCTATGTTGATGATTTTTGATTAGTTATTCAAAAAGACGCTACATGTGTATCCATAATCTATAAATTTATAAATCGATAAAGATGTTCCAAATGAGGGCGCTTTTAAAAATGTTCGCCAAAATCTAATAAAAGTACAGTTTTGTTTAAAAAGCATTAAAGAGGCCACATGTGTCTAGAAAAATGATTTGCAATTGATAACAGTTTTGTCTAATAATGACCTGCAATACTCTGCCTTGTCACTCTTGAGGGGGCTTTTCAAAGTGGCAGCCAAGAAGATTTTAATGATTGTCCTTTTAAGATTTATGGTATGACAAGTCACCCCACTATACGGCATTATTTTCAGAGTCACTCAGATCACTGCATTCTGAAAAGTTCTCGCACTCATTGTCAAGTAACAGTTCCTGACATCTTCAGGAATCATTGTCTATATCCATTGAGGCTCCATTTCTTCTATTCCAACCATTTCACAAGCACATATGTACATACATAGATGTTGATGCTGCTGAACGCTGTTCTCTGGCTATGAAATGCGCTCTTAGTTTATGAAGCTGAAGTGTTTGATGACATGGTGGTAGTAATGCAATAATCGTTACCTTTTTGCTCCATCGTTAAATTGCGGTCGAGATCAATACCTTGCTTCATTAACGTTTTTGGTCTTTACAACATACAACAGTGATCCGTATTCTTCAAGCTCCTGAGACAAATGTGCTGAAAGAACGTCGATTCACCAAGATGACAGAAAGTGTCCAAAAACTTGGCTTGTCTGATAACAGCTGCAAGGCATAGTTTGACCCTTGCGAAAAAAGGCCTAGTTGTAATCGTTACCCGTGATCCAACAAGACATAACTTCTGCCCTGCTGTTAGGTCGATGTCACTCAACTTGACGCCTTCGGTATGACCAGTGTTGTGTGTTAGTATACACACTGTCTCCATCGCGTGAAAGTGACATTGCAAAACAGCGATGTCTGTCGCCAGAATGTGAACGGATGATTGATATGCCTTCTTCGCTACTCTTCAAGGCATGGTCTGCATGCAGGCCGACCTTGTGTCTGTTCTTCCGGGACTACTACTAGATCTGAGAACCAAAGCAACAGTTTTTGTGACAAAGGATGCATCTCTTATGATGAAAAAGTAGATACCGTCACACTTCAGAATCAGCTAGTCTGCGTTCTGTCTTTTCTATCAACACAAGGCGAACAAGCTCAATACAGGCCTGGTCTGTTTCTCTGTTAGCCGGAATTTGTTGAAGTCCAGTGGCAATTGGATTGTGTTGAGTTTATGATAACTTTGGATGCCTATCCTCTCCTGTTCTCTCAGGCAGTCTGATACTTTGCGGCACAAATATGAATCAGCAAAATATCAATGCGCTTGTATCCTTCGGGGATGCTGGCGAAAATTTTGCTGGCGAGACCTTCATATGTGTCAGGATACGTTGTAAAAGTTCTGATGAGGGCCATGAGGTCAAACGACGTAAGCACTAGAGGTTCTTTTGCTGGCAGAATACTCTCAGGATCCATTGTATCTCTTGAATTGTTATCAACAAGAATATCCATCAGGACACTTGCTGAGTCGTTCTCTTGTCCCATCAGGAGTTCCCCAGCAAGTAGTGGGACAGGGGTAGTGGATACTCCAGGCTTTCTTGAAGTAAACAATGATGCCATGCTTGTTGACGTGGCAAGACGTTTTCCCTATACATCTCGGTTAGCTTTCAATTACTTTGAACTTCCATGTTACCTTCAGTGAGCTTTTTACCACTATGGAAAATAGATGAGCTTGTGACAGCTTAATGGGTCATGAAACTTCACTTCAGAGACTCGAGCCTGTTCTTTACAAAAGTTTGTGTGTGTTACTTGCCATGGAAGAATTGGAAATATTCCACCGCAATGTCATTGTTGACCGGGGGTCCAGAGATCAGGTATATACTTGTCCCTTATCTAACTCTGATCAAATGGTTGATGTACTCTGTGGTCATCACATTTACTAGTTTCTGCACCTTCACTTCAGATGAGAGGATGTGTGATGGCCCCGTTAAACCTTTGGCCTTTTTTTGTTATATATATCCCTCAGGCCTAGCATTGGAGGAAGGCTCGCAAAGACGCTGATTTTCTGTTGGTGTGACACGGTAAGGGTCAGTTCAGATTGACTTGTCTCTGTAGAGAATGATTTATACCACCGCAATTTTGACTGTTGTTGATGGTCTGGTGCCACGTTGGTCACACTGCTGTTCGCAATGCATATCTATTCTGACCTTGTACTGACAACCCTTTTTCCTCAAGAACTGACGATTACCAGGATAAAGAGACTCAATATTCTCCATGCACTTGACATATAGCTTCCATACCGGGCATAATTTAGTCGGTTAGACCAAGTAGAATGGCCAAAAGAACTCCCATCCATACCTCTGAGGTCGTCGTTGTTCTCTGAACTGCCAGGTGAACCATGGCTGGCATGCATCAGGTCTCGATAAGACAGCAAACCAAAATGTGCAGTTCTTCCATTACGTTCATAAGTACATTGGACTTGAAGTTTCGTAATCATCAAGAAATGCCGGACCCCTTCTTCTATCAAGTAGAAACCCGCAACCTTTTGCTACGTTCACACTCATAAGCTGTGATGTCATCAGTAATAAGTGCATGTTTGGTCAATAATGCTTCCAGAAGCAACCTCTCCAAAGCTTCGTAGAACAAATTGTGAATGGCCCAGCAGCGGGTGTAGTGTGAACCACTTAGATTCCATTAAGGCCATCCAGAAGAGCATATATCTGCTTGAAATATTCAAAACCAGATCCAGCGATCAGGTTTCCCATTACTGCGAAATTCTCCTTCATGAAATGGAAATCACCCAGGTGCAGCATCACATTCTGAATTTCATCGGGAAAAAATTTGCCAAAGAGCTTGTAGGGCATTCATGCTGCTACGACATCCATGGTGACATTCACGTATGGCATGTTGACCTCAATGCACAGATGCTGAAGGAACGAAAAATAACCTGTAAATCGTCCATAATTCATTTTTGATGTTGTCATCGGTGGAAGAAATGTCTCGCACGTCTTTGTACCATGAGTCTGCAACCTTATTATCATTTGCATCAACCACGACCTGAAACATTGGCAGGGTTTGGTCTCTGCTGCTAAGAGCCTCAAGATACTCCATACTAACAGCGTTTTGTTGGCTTTCCCAACTTTACTTCGTAATTCTTGTCGAATCATGTTGTGGATGATGCAGGGTCTTTTTTAGAATCAACTCTTGGTTTTTCCGCTTGGCAGGATTGATCATCAGGAAGGGATCTTTTGCTTGATCCTTTGGGACTGTTATTCTGCTTGTTTGAACAATGTGCACAGGCTCCTTCTCTCTAAAGGCAAACTATGTCAAGTACAGCTTCTTAGAATGTGTATCCCGATGCATATTGAAATTATCTGCCCAGAATACGGTTAGAACTGAGTCTCATTGGTCTGGTCTAATGGGCAAGGACCCACCTTGATGCCCGAATTTCTTGAGCTGCTCTTGCTTCTGCAGTTTCGATACTGCAAAACACGTTATGTCTCTAGAGTGCCAGATGTGAAAGGATATGAATGGGTGTTTTTTGTCCAGTCAGGTTATGCATTCCAACTCCAACAAGAAAGTGCCTTCAGTGTGATTACTCTGCCTTTTGTCACTCCATGGAGGCGATATTTGAGTAGGAACGCACAAGAAGCTTGACCCTTCTTGATTGGATGTTCAGGTGATTGCAAAAGCATTCCAAAAAATCTAATAAATTCATTGTATGACCTCCTATTGCTTTTCAGATTCGGTTACAGATGGGGCCAAGACAGATCCGGTAATTCATTTGACTAACTTTGATGTCTTCTCAAGATATTTAGCTGCAAGGTTGATGATGATTGTCTTGTTTTTTACTGTTGTTGTTCGACTCGTCCCTTGCATTGATGATAAGTTGGGGTGTTATGCGATCAATGGTAAAATGGTGATGACATCATCTGCGCGCAACTGTAAATTCCTTTGCTGAGTTTCTCCTATACCTGGGGTCCCACCCTCATGAAAATCTTATATATTTCATGTACTTTACCATGGATAATGCTGATGAGTTCAATCACAGTTTCTTGGATAAATGCCTTCACAGCCTCAAAATAACCCTGACTTTCTCCACTAGTACTTGGGGCTTCATCACTAACCCTCTCTACATACGTTTTTGCATTATGTTCAGCATTTGGAACTCTTTGGCAATTAAATCAACCTCTCTTATATGCAACAACATATCGTGTCATTTGTTTTTTCAGCTTGACATTGATCTTCTTTCTGCCGCCCTCGTCCTGAGCAAGCGACATGGTATGCTTTTCCCTTTACCCTCTTTTTACACATTTACAGAAGAAGCAGTGTTTGGAAAGAGGGACCTTGCGTATACATTCTCTGCCGAGTAGCTCTTTTGTCAGGTCATGGTCTCCGTGGTCTTCTTTTTCGACTTAGAAATAAAGAGAGTAAATTTTTGTAGCATGGGTCATATGAAACCAGAATGCCAGGCTGAAATTTCATTGGGAACAGCAGCACATTGTTCTGCATGCCAATTCTCTCCTTTCCACTTTTATCTAAGTTCTTAGCTGCAGTTATTCTGCCAATGTTTTTCATCAAGGGCACTATGGGTGGGGGGCGGGCTGCTGTAATTTGTGCACGAACGGTAGTGGACAATACACTTCAGGCTCTGATTAGGAGTTTGCATTTTTCAAACTGTATATCTGGGGAGAAAGGGATATAATCTTGTTTATGTCATTTGTTTGACGACCTTATGGTACAAAGAGGAAACAAAACGATATGTTGCATTATGATTGATTAAATGATAAATAACTTCTTAAAGAAAAAACAGGTAAGTTCAAAAAATGCATACTCGAAAACGACCAGAACCGGCCTTGTAATGTTTACAAACCTAAAGACAAGGTAGGTTATTAACAATGTAAAATGAATACAGGCTCACCGAAGAGTCCAGTCAAGACAAATGCCGGGAATAAAATTGAATGATGTGATTATGAAAGAATGTCAAACGTATACAAATTAAATGAAATCAGATAAGACCTGATTTCTGTATGAAAGAAAATGAATTATATAAACAACATTAGGTAATATTTAATGAGATAACAAATATATCTATCTGCTGAACCAACAACAAAAGGAACAAAAACAAAAGGGAGAGGGGGGGGGGGTTATTTTTTTTGGGGGGGGGGTTACTTGGGGGGGGGGGGGGGTTTGGGGGTTTTGGGGGGGGGGTGATCAAGAGAGCAATGAAAGAACAACTGGTTCAAACATCTTTAAAAACCTTGTTATATTAAAAAGTGAAAGTTACCTTTACCTTGCACAAATTGGAAGTTTAAGGGGGGGGGAGGCTAGGGATTTCCTATGCGAGGGGTCTTTGAGTATTCTTGAATATCCTACATAAAGATACAAATTATTGGATGACTTCAGAAAAGTATAAAGTGTGAAAATATATTTTTGTCAGCATTTAGTGAAAAAAACATCAACAAGTTATGTGATGACCTTCAATTAAACCTGTTTTTGCACTTGCTGATAGGCATGTGAATGTTAACAACTAACTCACAATCCTCAAATAATTACGCGAATTCCATTTATCAATGTTTAAAACGTTTTTTGTTACACCACTTGATGGGACTTTCTCATTCATCCAGTTTACTGGCCATTTAAAAAAAAAACCTTATCGATAGCCGGGGTCGATAGCCTTCTTTTGTCAATCCCATGTCTTTTATTATATATGAACAAACATAATTTTAATCGGCATAAATCTTAGCTTTTTTTTTTGTAGTATGTTTGTTAGGACTCACAAATAATGTTAACATTTTTAATTGCGGCATTTTGAAAAGCGCCCTCTGCGGGTACCTCACGATAGATATGTGTTACACATTCCTTTTATTTTTTTTATTCATTTTCTTTTGAATAACTCTAATAAAAACTAATGCAAAATTTGATCAAACGCGCCTAATAGATGCTTATTTAACCCATATATACACTTAGATGAAGATTTGGCGGCCATTTTGAAAGCCGCCCTAATTTGGGAATCTTCAGAGTATTCTCTAATACAAACTTAGCTTCTTTATGAATACCCCTAATCAAAACTAATGCAAAAGTGAAAAAACATGCCTTCATAGGACACTGTTTAACCCAGAATACACTAGATATTGGAGTTTGGTGGCACATTTGAAAAAGCGCCCTCACAGGTAAGTTCTCAGGATACAGCTTGTTTACCTCAGATTTTCTTGTTCCCCATGAAAAACTGAGTCTAGAAAAACACGTGAGAACGTTCCCTTCTCCAGGTGCACCTCCCTCAATTATACCCGGAATATGAGATAACAGCTCTGCAATTGTTAAGTGTGTTGCTGTGCGAATTTGCTATCCCTGTTTCTTTAAGAGGCACTCCACCATGGTCGCTGGTATGTTCTTTTCAAATTCCATCTGATTAACGGAAGTTTCCTTTGATTTTGTAGGCTCTGTGATTTACCCAAACATTTCACAGCCCGATCTCTAAGCTGAAAGAAATTCAGATCTGGAGATTCGACATTCAGACGTCTGATTTCCCGTCTCAACCCTTCATCAGCGACGGCTTCCGCGAATCTGCCCTTTAAGCAAACTATCACGGCAAGATGCATAAGCTGGGTCAAGGATTACAATTCATCATAGAGGGTCACTAAAGCTAAAGAGCACGCTAGTAGGTCCTCCGAAGGCGCTTGTTTCTAGCTGAAGAACCCTGCTGCACTGGGGCAAGAGAATCTCCATTGCCGAACACCTTCTCCAAAACCTTCAGAATCTTTTTCAGGGTTATCAGATATTTCCTTGCCCCTGCCAATGATCTCTTTGCGGGGAATTCCCAGAAAGGTGACCTTGATGAAAGCCGCCATCTCCTTCTGGGTCAGGACGAGCGCAGTGCTATTGGGCCACGGGAACTCAATGATCCAGTCTCTTAAGGATGTCGCCCTGGATTTGGAAACAGTTTATCTTTGAATACGTCTAGTCGTCGGCCTGGAGCTATGACACCGGTTTTGGATGTTTCGGGGGGGTGTGTTCTTGTAATGTTTCAGCTCTTCCTTGGCCTCATCAAGATCTTTCTTTGCATTTTTGCTTTGTCGTGCTCTTTTGCAGTGCTGTTTGTGAGGCAGTCAGTATGATCTTTAAATTGATGGACACCATGCTGCTTTATTTACTAACCAACTTATGCAACTTATGGGGAATTGAGTTAAAGATGGTATGTTATACAAATCTTAACAGTGGATGTATATTTCCTATAAAATTAGCAAATGGACGTTATGACCCACTGTAGAAATATTAATACAAGTAAATGTAACAGTGGGTATTAAAGTACAAATATTACAAAATCAGCACTCTTTACATTTGAATACAATACAAGTTACACTTTGCAGTGTGTTACAACCAGCATTGTTAAAAACATCTCACAGTAGAAGGGGATTTCACACTGGAACCAATAATCACTGCGACGAAGAAAAATCAAAAAGAATTGGCCGAAACACCCTCCAAATGGGTGTTAAAAAATATCTATTTTTTTTAGATTCAGCACCAACTATGGTTTAGCCCTGTAAATTTGACACATGATATATAATCAGCAATGTACAGATAACTCAAAGTTCTTTCTGCAATCCAACGGAGTCTTAATGCTCAACCCGTGTCTCCTCATAACTCTGGTCACTCTGACATAGTAGTAAACATGGAAAGTTCTTGTACACAAGTGTAGGTCTTCAAACAGATCATTATAGTTAGTTTGGTTTGGTTACAGTAGGACCAGTACAGAACGGTACATACGTCAGGTTGGGGAGGGAATTCAGAATCCAGGCCTCCTGTCCAGTCGGGGGTTGAGTTTCGCTAGGACCATCCTGCCGAATACGCCAAAATGATGACGGACGCAAATGAACAATTGTGGAAAGTGAGGAAGTTATTTGCCCATAAATATAGCTCTTTTGATTGGTCTTGAAGCATGTTGTTACGTATCAGAAATGTTTCATTTGCAAAAACCCGGACTGAGACAGATATTATTTTAAGAAAAGTTTAGATCATTTGATGGTATGCATTGGCAAGTAGCTAGGTGTGCTAGCTCCATCATAACCCAGTGGTGGTTGGGTGTTGACTGCCCAGAGTTGGAACCTTACACGTTTGCAGAGGAGTACAGTTTACATTGACATGGGGGTGGGTGATGAGGGACTTGAATTCAACTTTGGTGCCACAAGCGGGGGCTTACCTTTGTGACAAAACCACTTGTCAAACAAATTATAAACAGGTATTAGTACATTGGTAAATGTAATGGATGTTTTGGTTTAGTTTTTCATATACAATTTGACACCAATGTTTTTTTCCAATACAGAATTTTCATGGAGAATCTCTGAAATCATGGGTGTCATTTTTTAAAATGTGTTCTTGGGTGTTTTATAAGGGGGCAAAATTTGTACAGGGTAAACAATAAAAGTGTTTAAATTGTTTTAAAATTTATCCCAGTCTGTTTGGGTTGCTCTAAGGTTTCTAAAAAGGTATAGGTTGCCATATTTTACAACCTATTGTTTTAGTACAATAGGCTCAGAAATTTCAAGGTCATGATTTTTAGACTGGTTTCGAGGTTTGTTGAAACTGGTTTTAAATCGTTAGTGTTTCCATACTAAATAAGAAATGTATATAGATTCTTTGCTTCCCCTTTTCAAAGTGCGACTTTTAGAGATATAACTAGTTGGTCTCCCATAGACCCTGTGGGGGCCCGTCCATATTTGCCCTCTTATTATGATCACAACGTCCTTTCCACACCGACCTTATATTTTCGGCCTCTTGTAAGGTAAGACTAACAATTTGGCACCATTTTTAGAACAAACCGATGAATCTGAAATTTTTACCCCAGTGTGAACCTTTAAAAAAAAAACCCGTTTTTAAACCATTGTAAACTTTTGTACTAATAACACTTCAGGTAGGAACAAACTATCCTTTCGTAATCATTGACAGGATACTGAACATGATGTATAACTTAAAACACATTTTGGCCCCCCTATTATATTTTGGCCCACCTGTATAAACCAGTGTAAACTTGCCCCCCCTAGAAATTCCCCCAAGAGCACATTTTTAAAAAATTACACCCAATGATTTTTGGAATCCTCATCCAATGTTTGATTTTAGAAAAACCTTGGTTGCAAGATTGTATATGAAATTTTCACAATACAGTTCCACATGTAATAAATTTTCCTGTGAGAAATCTTATCTCAGTAAAAATTGAGAAATACAATATATTTAATTCACAAAATGGAGGCTAATATAGATAGAAGTAGTAAAACCAGTTTTAAATCTGGTTTTGTCCCCATTAACAGGGGTGGCCTGATTCATCTCACATTCACAGCAACACTGTTTGTGTGAGGATTGTTGGGGCAAAAGATAATTGGAACACGAGAATGCCCTTCTTGATGCATGTGCATGTAGCTCTCCCCTCCCGAGCCGACACCCTTAGATAGTAGATCTTCTTTTTTCTTCTACTACCAGGATAACCAGCTACCATCCTCCTCTTCAAGATCTCCTTAGAAGCCCAATTGGGACCTTTAACCTTCAGTTGTAGATGAGAATTTTCCTCAAGCCCTGGGCCATTGGACTTCTGCATACTACCACATACTTTTATTTTGAGAGTCAAACCAAAGATGTTTTAGTGTTGCCTCCACATGTTCTTGTGTAACACTCCCTCCATAGTTACTCTACCATTATGCAATCTTATTGAGGGCACATGTGTGCCGTGGGATCATCAGCGTTTCGGCCCGCACGCGCCAAAGTTTTGTGGTTCGAGCCCCGCTGGGTCATGTGTTTGTTCTTGAGTAATGCGCTTTAAAACCTCAATTACTCCTCTCTTAACTACTACCCTACCCAGGTGTATAAATGGGTACCCGACCGGCATTATTCAATGCTGGGAAGGTAACAGACTCGCTGAAGATGAGGTGTGGCGATCCCACCACAGCAGCATTATATGGTGGAGTCTGCCCATCGCTTGAAAGAGAGATGGGCACTCCGTTACCTGTGTACACCAGTCCGTCTCCCTTTAACCTTTACCTTTTTGTTTGTTTCTGGGTGCACCTTCCCCCCCAAAAACCCCTGAAATGTGGAATGTTTTTGTTTGTTACTGTTTAAAAAATTGGGGAAAAAGCAGCAAATGCACTAGGCCAGAATGCTTTTCCCTAACCTCGCAAAGGCATGTTCTTCGTCTCGCTGTAATTTCATGTTGGCAGATGGCTCTAGCCAGACTCTGACCACCGTCATTTACGTCCAAGCAAACTGACTTTCATTAGTGAACAGACTCATCCAGTCATTTTTGGTCGTTCGATGAAAATCCGAAAGCCTTATGCAGCATTTATTCTTGGTGTTATGTGTCTGTTTGCCAACTTTTGGTATACACTTTTGGTTAAAATGTTGTCCAGAATTTTAGTGGCAGTGATGGATCAAGTTATCCCTTGGTATGCTTAGACATTGAGAGTTTTGAGACATAAACCACTCATTAGGATTCAGGACTCCTACAAGTCCTGCAACACATGCTCCAACCTGCCTGAACATGTGTACGTAAATTTTAAGACATACACAGTGGTCCCAAATAGGTCGTCTAATTATGGGGTCAAAGAATAAGTGTAATGACCCTAAGTGACCCCTAAATGACCTTTGACCTCATCTTTTACCCCACATAAGACCTTATCTCAATGAATATTGGCATATACCAGTATAAACTTGATCAGAAGGCTAGACATTTTAACCAAAAGTGGTTACCAAAAGTTGCACATACAAAAACAGATACACACACATACATCAACATACAAATCACAAATCTAGCTTACACTAGAGTCTGCACTGAATGTGTGATGGTTCTTAGGCAGTATTGACCTAATGAATCTAAATTTTGATGACATCACCAGCTTGTTATCCTTAACTAACCATTTTAAGTTTCATTTGGGGTTGAAAGGTGTGTAGACATGTTCATTTGGTTCTAAGGATTAAGACTCATGTATTTTGACACGTATATCTTATTTTTAGTGTGTTAATTTTTGTTAATTGATTGCCACTGATGTGCTTTTGTTTATACATATTTTAATTGTTATTATTAATGTCTCTAAAAAAGTTGCGATTTTTATATCCGAACCATTGGTCTAAGTATAGACTATATGTACCTAATCTTACGTGAAAATAGATCTGCTCTTGAAGAAATTTGTAATTTGTGTATTTTCTGTCCGTACACGGACAAATTACAGCAAAGTGACCTATGGGGCATTTGCGCATAGCATCAAAACGCACTGTTAGAATCAACTGAAATTTTGGAAATAATCTTTGAAACTATTGAACCAGAAACCAAAATTCAAGTGGTGTGATCATAAAATGCACCTTTAATTGGTAGACATTTACATTTTTATTATGCAATTACCATTGTGTTCAATTGCAGACCCAGATTGGCAGCCTCGATGTATCTTTCCAAGTGACACAAATACACGTTGAAATGCAAGGCTTTCGGAATGCCACACCAAATGATATCCATGCATTTGAAAGCCAAATTCAGCAAGTGATCTCTGGTGGAGCACTCACAGAGAGCAAGATTTATCCATTATCATTACATTCTTCGAGCATGTCGTACGATCTCAGATACGAAGATGGAGAAGAAGATCATGATGAAGGATTTGACTTCGGAAATGCAAGCCATAAGATTCTGACAAATTTACCCAAGTTCCTTGTTGCTAGGAATCACACAAGTATCCCTGGTTGGCGACTTGCACAGTATGCAGAAGTGGAGGCACTTATTAACATTGTCAAGCCACACCTAAATGATTATAGTCGGCTCTGGTACATATGCAGATTAGAGGGTGGAAGGATAGGTGGTTCGGGGTATAAGTTTGAAATGCAGACTGGCGACCATTCCACTTTGGGTCATCAGCTTCTGTTGAAGTACCCCCTTAGATTCAGTGTAACCTCTAGTGGTAAAACTTGTGCCAGGCTGGCGCCTAGCCACTGTTGGGGAGATCGAGGCTAATCTTGATATGGCGAAGTCATTGTTGAGGGGCAAAAAAGCTGAGAATGTGTGCCTTCTGCAAGGAGGCAAAATACACGGAGAACATCTTGGCTTTCGGATAGAGCAAGGAATGTTTATGGGTTTGGAGTATCAGGTTGTGGTGAAATTGGAAATAAGCAGATAATCTACAAGTTTGTCCTGATTCATTTAGTTATGTATAGGATAAGGCATGAGTGGAGTGCATTCGGGGATATAATTGCATGGTTGGACGCATTAATAAATTAACATATGCTATTAGCGGGCCCCTGGGAGTCACAGTTGGCCCCGCTTATCAAATATATTACGTTATGATGCCGTCCAACCATGCAAATTATATCCCCGAATGCACTCCACTCTGCCTTATCTGTCATAAACCAACAGAGCATTATTTTATACACCATCAACAAATAATAAATATTAAGAACTCTTTTTCTGATATATTTGGATGACTTTTAAAAATTTAAAACTAGAAATATTGTAGTTCTACGAACTTTCCACAACACTGGGTTGACTAACATAAAGCAGCAATCATTGGGAAAGAAGGTGTGAAAAGTTATACAATGTAGTATTGATTGAAATTTTGAGGATTTACCAGCTCAATAATAGGTTAGCTTTTCACATAATTGCCATGATTACAATGGAACGTAGCGATTACGCATTAGTCAATACTTACTTCACCAATCGGATTTGGACGAATAAGCACAGTCGATTTACATGTTGATAATTATTCATTAAGTTCTTGATGTATCTATTTGTATAGGTCAAATCGGGGTTATTAACACCGCAGATTTTAAAATAGACAATTGTAAGGCCTACCGCCGTTATAGTTGCTTGTTTTTTTTAACACCATAGAAATAAGATTTCTATTTTAAGGTATATACTCTGTAGCGAGTGTTAATCTGATTCTTTCCCCGTTCGTAAAGTCACATAACCTGGGAGGTTGTGGTAATGAACGTTCTGGCCTTGGTATTATTCCCTTACCATGGCAAGTGAACTGTTCAAGCGCTTTCACTTCAGGGGGATGGGAAGTCAGTGCATTATTCTATTGTTTCATAATGCACGCTTGCCTGGTTAGTGCACCCCTTGATAATGCAGCATGAATATTCAAAAAATATCGGGTCATAATGCACGCATGCATATTTAAATTTGAGGTAAGTGTGCATTCGCGAGATATAATTTCACACGAAAACAAAGAAAAACCACTCGAAAATAATGTTCTAGTGGTTTATAAGTTAATATTAGCACACAGACAGCTGGTAAATTCATTCTGTGTATGCAATTAATAATATTTTAGGAGCATTTTTTTGTGGAAGTAGTTTATATAATAGATAGTTATTCAAGCATTTTTTGCAATGGTTTCTGTTCCATATGACTTTGGAAGTAATGTTATCCTTCAGGATCTTTTTGATACTGGTCATTTTGAAATATCCAATATGGATATGAAGATTATAATGTCCATATGACCTATAAACTGTAAGAACAGTTTGACACTGTTTTTTTTTCTGTTTTGGTATAAAGAATAAATTTGGATTTAAAAGATTCCGCATACACATCAAGATATGTGCCCTGGTATGACAACTGCATTCTACAAATAACCATTCTTATTAAGGAGTTGGGTCACATACGGCGATGATACCGCGCACCGCCTTTTGGAATCATTCCAAGCCCTCAAACCCACTGAAATGCCTTCTGCAACCTTAAAAGTGCATGTTCTGATCGTCTTTGGGACCCCCTGATTTACTCGGAAGTATGAATTTTGATATGAGATGGAAGGCCATAATTTTCTCATTGTCGTCCTGAAATTTGAGCCTTCAAATCCATTTCATTCCCAAGATATAAACAAAAAACCACAGTTTTAATGGTTAACCATCAATATTAGTAGTATTGAATAGGGCTTTGCAATGGTGACTTGCCATTTGGTCTAATTCCAATTGGTCTAATACCATTTAGTCTAATAACCATTTAGGCTAAAAACCATTTAGTCTAATAGCCATGTAGTCTAATATTCATCTGGTCTAAAACTCATATCGTCTAATATCCATATCGTCTATAACCGAATTGGTCTAATGCCAATTGGTCTAATACCCATCTGGTCTAATATGCCATTTGGTCTAATATCCATCTGGTCTAATATCCATTTGGTCTAAAACCCATTTGGTCTAATATCCATCTGGTCTAACATCCATTTGGTTTAAACCCATTTGGTCTAATATCCATTTGGTCTAACATTCATCTAGTCTAATATTCATTTGGTCTAATACCCATTTGGTCTAATGCCCATTTGGTCTAATGTTCATATGGTCTAATATCCATTTGGTCTAATATTTATATCCATGTACTTTTATGGCTGGAATCAGATGTCAAGTATAAGTAAGAAAAGAGAAAAAAATAAGTGCATTATGACCGTGTTTTTAAAGCATGATTTAAATAATAAAATAATTAAATCTGTTTTTTCTTTCATATGCGACACCCACCTTCATACAGTAGGTATGGTCAGAGGGATAGTCCTTCTATAAATGATAGGCTTTGGAAATGACTACATTTGGTCATCGAACGTTGCAGTACGTTTCATGTCAGTTTTGTGGTTCTTTGTCTGTGGTTTTATATTGCTGTTATGGTGTACATTCTGCTTTAGTTTAGTTTGTCTTAATCTTGTTCCTCACATCAAGTTGGTATACTTGGCTCCTCTTGTATCATTTTTGATCCTTGGTGTGTTTTGTATGGTACCTTGACCGTAGGATACACCTACTTTGCCTTCCCATAGAACACAATGCAAAAATGGGACCAATGTGAAATTTACACGTCTTACGTAAAATGGTCGTAACTTTAATTGTACAGGGCGAGTCAGAAAAAATGGCCCTATTTGAGTACACCATGTTTAATCTTTAAGAAACATGTATCTATCTCAACATAATATGCGGTATCAACAGAAAGCTTATCTTATTAACTAATTTGCTGCAAAGATTTGCTACACAGTCTTTTGTATGAAAGAATCTCTCGGGAGGGAATGAAGGAATAAGGGAAGAGGGGAAAGAGAAAAATCGGAAACTCTGGTTGGTCTCGAACCAGGGGGCCCCACTCCCATGACCTGTGGATATCACGCTACGGCGGTGTGCCAGCGATTTTGTGCCCTTATGTGTCTTCGTTCGATGACGTCATTGCTGCGTTTTTCTCACTCAGTGCATTGGGGTTTTTGGTGTTTGGTGGCGTTAGGGTTAGTGTGTGGAAAAAATGCCGTTATTAATGGTGTAAAAGCCTTTGGTAATGGTAAGATTTATTTGAAACGCCTTTCAAAAAGTTATCGTGTATGGCATATTTTGGTGTACAAAATAAAGACAATACTTATACATTTTCTACCTCAACATGCTATCAAAGATGTTTGTTTCTTCGTATGGTATGTTTCATTCAACTCTTCTAGAGACTTTATTTTTAAATTTTTTTATGAGTGATGAAGTTATAGAAAGATACATAGGGCATCAGTAGTACATTTGGCGGCATTTTTTTTGGGGGGGGGGGAACCCGGACGACAACAAGCACTGTTCTGCAATACATTCAGTGTCTCCTGGGGGACATGGACAACATGCTATGTAAAAGCATATGTAACTATTAAAAATGTCTAATGACCGCTGTAGCTGGAGGAAACTTGTGGTCGCCTGCAGCAGAAATGATTATGATGTTGAAGATGGCATACTGATACAGGCAATTGGCACATATTTTTTTTTCAATATTATAAATTAATGTATAAGATAAATTATTTGGGGTTTAACATTCAAATGGATATTAGACCAAATGGGTATTATACCAAGTAGATATTAGACCAGGTGGAC
>JAMKCH010006663.1:0-32304 GCA_023653785.1 Ophioderma brevispina | reverse complement strand
TCAAGTTACCATGCAACATAATCTGTAGGAGGAGTAGCATATTTGGTGAAATATCAAAGTTTTTTTGGCTCTGTGGACCTTTACGTGACCGTTGACCCAAAACAAGTCGGGTCACATATTCGGGAGTGGTCAGTGATGTTTGTGTCCAAGTCCAGTCAAAATTGACTAGAAATATGTGGCAAGAACGAGCAAATTGAAGTTTGACCGGAAGTTGAAGAAAGAAAGAAACTTACAGAAACAAAGCCACAGTCCGAAGCCCCTCGACTGGGGGGTGCAAGAAAGGAAGCCTACGAAAAACCAGTCGATTTCCTCTCGACTGTGTAAGAAACGGTAAGAACTAGATCTGGAGACAGATCTGAGCACAGTCGAGGTAGTGACCTTTGACCCTAAATGACCTTTGATCCTCCAAAAATTTTAAGATATATTCATATATAAGGATACTTCAAATGTCAGCTCATCGGAGCATTTTGAAAATTTGACCTTTGACCTCTTCATGACCTTGACCTCAAATATTTTCAACATGTTTAGAATATCATCATGATCATTCCAGTCAAATTTCATCTTAATCGGAGCAGTTTCCAAATTTGACCTTTGACCTATTGACCGTTGACCTCGAAAATATTTCACATGTTTTTTAGAAAAGTCATAAGGATCCCATTTCAGTAAAATTTCAGCTCAATTGGACCATTTTGAAAATTTGACCTTTGACTCTTAATGACCCTTCGACTCGAAAATATTTTCAACAGGTTTAAGAATGTCATCAGGATCATGGTCAGTAAAATTTCAGCTTATCTGAGGCAGTTTGAAATTTTTGACCTTTGACCTATTAACTTTGACCTTTGACCTCTAAAATATTTTCAACATGTTTAGAATGTCATAATGATAAAAAAAAAAAAAAAAATTTCGTACAATTTTCACTCAATCGGAGCATTTTGAAAAATTGACCTTTGACCTGGATGACCTCCATTGACCTTTATGGAATTTATAACATGCATCTATGCAAGTAGCTCAATCTACCAACATTGCATATTGTGATATTATTTTTTGAAGATCTTTAAACTCAGGCCGGAAATCCCCTTTAATGACATTTGATCGTCATGCTGGGCAATAACTTTTTATGAAGGGTCCCGAGCTGCTTCATATCCTCGGTCACGTTACCATGCAAAACTAATCTTTAGGAACCACTTAACATATTTGGTGAAATCAAAGTTTTTGGCTCCTGTGACTTTTACGTGACCTTTGACCCAACAAGTCGGTCACATATGCGGGAGTGTCATTGATTTTGTGTCCAAGTCATGTCAACCTGATGAAGTATTGGCAGAAACGAGCAAATTGAAGTTTGACCGGAAGTTGACAGAAATAAAGAACCTTACAGAAACAAAGCACAGTCGAGCCCCTCGACTGTGCAAGAAAGAACCCGACAGAAGAAAAACACAGTCGAGTTCGCCTCGACTGTGTAGAAAGAAACCGTACAGAAGAAAAACACAGTCGAGTTCCTCGACTGTGTAAAAAAGAAGAAAGAAAGAAACCGTACAGAAGAAAAACACAGTCGAGTTCCTCGGACTGTGTAAGAAGAACGCATAAGAAACAGAACAAGGCGCCCGCGGGCCGCCTTGTAAAGAAGAGCCATCAAAAACATAACAAGACGGCTGACGGCAGTCTTGTAAGAAGAAAGAAAGGAAGAACGAAAGAAAACCGTACAGAAGAAAGACACAGTCGAGTTCCTCGACGTGTAGAAGAAAGAAGAGACCAACAGAAGAAAGACACAGACGAGATCCTCGACTGTGAATCATTCTTGTGCAAATCGCTCAATGCACTTGGTGGAGGGTGAGGGGCGGTATGGATAGAATATGAGAAGCGGAAGGGGCCCTCCCCTTCCCGTTTTCGAGTTTTTTCCCTGTTTTCGTGGCAGTAGTCTTGAAGCTTGTGGGTGACATGTTGTGGAAAATCGCGTAATACTGCAGCGGCTACCAGGAGTATCATTATAATAATAAATAACTTCTAGCTAAGTCTACATGGGGCTCATATCAAAGGTTGTGAAATTTAACAAATCTAGTTTATCACATTATTGTGAATTGGCATGGCCCGCTAATTTACTTCTATTGTAGCTTATTGCGTTCAGCATTTTTAGAACGTTGGGCTCACTCGCCAACTCTCTTGAATTTAGCAAAGATTCTCTGCATTTGCCTTAATTGTAAGGGAATTAGGGAAGGGCGTAGAAGCTTAAATCACAACAACTGGCAGTAAGGGATCGGTACCTATGATTTATTAAATGGGTCGTGCAAAAATTTACCATCAACCAATGCCATGCACTCATTATCATAATAATGGTTGTGAGATTTTATTATTATTATTATTATAGTTATGCAAGAATGTGTTTATCATACGTAAATTTATTATTATTATATTTTGTATTCTCTTTCGATTTATTTATCTGTACAGCATGTGGAAGCCCGGAGGGAGAAGATATGGAACAATAAAGAACCTGATACTGCTGCAACGTCCCACGTCCTTTCCAATTCTTAATATATATATATATAAAGTAAAAAAATTAAAAAAATTAATATATATATATATATTGCTAGAGGTGATTGGTACAAGATCGGGTTTGGGACTCGATTTGCCAGGTTTAAATGTATACATTATATGGTGGTTAAAGATTGCAGATCGTAACTAGATCCGTTTGATGGTCTCGATTTGGCGGATAATTTGATACATAGTATTGCAGGTCGGTACGAACCGATTGGGGTCTCGATTTGGCAGGTCAATTGGTCATCAATTGGGTACTTCACCGTAATAACACCAGATCGGTATTAGATCCGCTTTGGGTCTCGATTTGGCTGGTAAATTTGAAGTATTATATATGGAATTGAGTGTCAGCAGATCGGTATAAGATCCGCTTCGGGTCTCGATTTGACTGGTAAATGTTGTAGTACTTTATGTGGTGTAGTGTGCCAGCAGTTCGATATAAGATCCGCTTCGGGTCTCGATTTGACTGGTGAAGTCAGTATTGTTATTTTAATTTTTCGGAGATCTTTTATAAGATCCGGGTTATGGGTCTCGATTTGCAGGTATAAATGGTATTATTTGTAGTACTTTATGTTCAAGGTGAGTGTCGGCAGATCGGTAAAAGATCCCGCTTCGGGATCGATTTGCCTTGTTAAATTTGTAATTGTATGTGTATTTTATGTGCCGATCGGTATAAGTTCCTTTTTCGGGTCTTGTTTGGCAGGCTAGATTTATTATTCATGGGTTACGTCATGAACAAGTATTAGTTGATGGTGAAGGCGGAAAAATGCCTTAAAATTTTGTAATATTTTGATGTTTATATTTATATGTCAAGCCATTAGGAATTTAGACAAAGTGTGGAGGTTAGGAAGAACTGGCCTGGCCAATTGTACGGTCGATGGCAATTGATACCCACGTTTGGTGCTTTTCCAGGAAGTTCTTCCTAGCCATCCAATGAGGTCTGGATACAGATAAGTATGGTAACCTTAAAAGGCTATATGCTACATATTTGTCAGACCAGTTAAATATTTAACAATTCAGGTTCATTTCTTATTGTATGCAAATGATTTGTTTTGATAGCAAAATAAATTGACCTTGTGGTCCTGCATGTGACAGATGCTCAGTTGCAATCCGGGTGTGAAAATGCCTATTTCTTAGCTCTGTGGACAAACAAGTACAAGTAATTTGATCGATCTAAAAAGCACCCCTAAACAAGTACGGTAAGTGTAAAATCCTACCCTTAATAAGTATTGGCAATATTCGACCCCTAAGCAAGTAGAAATTTGTTTCTTTGAAGGCTAAACAAAATTCATACCCTAATGTAAGTTCAAGTCCCGGTTCAAGTGTTTTTTTTCCAGATTTCAGTGCTTTTGCTACCCTTTTCATGTTACGTATGTATTGTGCACAATCTTGAAAAAATACCACTTTTACGTGTTTCTTTTGTCGCGCATGATATCCCCTCATCAATTACCAGTGACCCCCTTCCCTGGGCTTTGGATGGAAAGAGTAATTAAAACATCACACATGTGACTGAGACTGAAAAGATAACTAGAATGCTAACTTTTGTCTCTGTAGTGCAAATCGTGGTTGTTTCACGGTTATAACAACAATTCATTCCATGGATTTGGTGTAGACTACATCAACCATTTTCTCTTGCATATTTTCAAAAAAAACAACTTGGTTTACTTAACCATGGGCATTAATAGCAAGGTATAATGGGGTTTGTGTAGGGTTCACTATACATTGTGCAAAACATGAGGCCTAACGCTTACTTTGGACAGACCTGGGGTCTGAATAATGGCAAAGTTATGCATATTATTGTCTCTAATTAGCTTATTAACAAGAAAACAAAAGCTCAAGTAACAAAATAAATATCATAAACAATATTCCTTGTGAAATTTGCCACATTTTGGTACCAAGGTCGATATACTTTGGACGATGTATGACAGCTTTGACCTTTGACCTCGTGTCAAGGTCACTAATGGTCAACGGAAAAATGGCAACAAGTTCGTAAAACAATTTGTAGAAACTAATTGGTAGCTATTGGCTGGGCAGGCTTTACCAATTAAATAAAGGTTGTACAAACATATAATGCTTGACTAATTTTGATAAATTTATAAAACCTTTAGATTCCTGTCAGGAACTGCTAAACTATGTTGTATTCGTTATTTACGAGGCTTACGTGGGAAATTGCTTTCACAAAAGTTGTTGAGCGAGTCGAAAAGCTTTAAAAACTGCTAGCAAATGCTCAACTGATTTGTCTTGCTATTTTTTTTAGTAAAGCATGCCGAAAAATCGACTATTGTTTTCAGTGATGATATAACCGGGTGGGGAGGGGGATTAATTGATACACCAAAATATTGTACAAACATTATCCCAAAGACCCCAAGTTTCAGTGCATTTTGTGCACAAAAACTGTAAAATCATTTACAAACCAAACCACCGAACGACCTATTTTGACCTATGAACTTTTTTAGCCTGGTTATACAGTATACTCTTTGTTATTGTTTACTTTTGAGGTTGTTTGGGCTTCTTCTAAAGAGGTTGGATGCAGTCGGGCCTTCTGTCCATATACTATAGAGAAAAACGGGGCTATAGGTTCCAAGAGGGACGTTTGGATAGAAGCATGTCATTACGCACCTTCGTGAGTATCACGGTTGATTTTCTTAGACGTTGTGCCCAAAGTTATAAATTTAGTTAAAATACAGATATTATCCATAGCTGTTGACCCTATGTAATTGTCTCTTTTATTTTAAGAACAATTTTAAGTTGTGGCGACATAATTTTGACAAGCTAATTACCTTTGTAAAAATCAGAAAAATCCATTGCGGAAATCTTGTCATATATACCTACAAAGATCCAGGCGATGGCGCCAAGAATCCCAAATTTAGACGTTACCATTGGTTTAACACGTTTAAAAATGATCGTAAACAAAACGTCGTTTTAAATGACAGCTGGGACTCGAAACGTGCAAGTAACTGTAACAAAGTTGTAAGTCCCAGCTTCAATGTTTTTATGAACATTTTTAACAGGTAGTGGAATAAATATAGTCAGTCGTCAAAACTGTGTCGCCATTTGTATTTTGTTTTATTTTGGTTCGTCGTAATAAATGTGATTTCAAAAAGCTGTGTATCTACATCATCAAAATTCCATGCATCGGATAAATCACTTAATGCCTGAATGGTTGGGCAGAAATACAGAACGGTTGAGAAAATTTCATGAATTTTAAACAGTAAGTTTTTGTCTCCAGATAAATCTAAATAATGTCCTGTTTTAATTCAATTCAAAGTGGCAACTACAGAGGTTCGAAACCCTACAAGAGTGGATCGAACTGTACCAAGTGTGAATCCGGCTCAGGACAATGCTTTGAAAACATGTGTAGTAAGTAACAATTATAAAATCAATCAATCATTGTTCAGTTTCGACTCACACACATACACCCACCACCATACCCTACCCCCTACACCCCCACCCCACACAGCTATACAGGAACAATTTCAACAAAATATCAAATTTCTTCAATTTGCTTTCAAATGATAGTCTTACACCTTGGAAGAATACAGGTATATTTTATGCAAAAATATCAAACCATAAAACCCATATGAGGCTAAAGACTACCAGTGCTTTTAGCCTAATTTATGGGGCTGCTGTAACATTAATGTTTTAAATTTAGCTTAGTACATAAATATAACAGACCATACTCATTTGCATTAAAGCCAGAATGGTCATAGGCTGATCGATCAAAAACAGGGTCGATGCCGAGGGAATCAACTCCGACGTGTGTTTTCTTGTATTTAACAGCATGATCCGAGGTCTGCTGAATAAAGCCACTCCGGAGTGGCTTTATTATAAAATCATTCCGTTTACCCACGAGAGAGCAGTTTTTTTTTTCTTTGCTTAATCATTTCAGGTGAGGGCTTTATATATAAGAGCTTTACAATTATGGAAAAATATCAATTGCGAAAAGACTTCAAGACGTACTTTTATCCAAATGTACCTGTGTCTCTTTAAAAGCGGAATCTGTATGGTCGAGTGGCTATACAGATTCGTATAGCCAACGGCCGACTCATTAGGTGGTGAGTTCGAATCCTGCTGCGAGCAAGGTGGTGTTGTGCCCTTTTGCAAGGTACTTAACCTCGCTTGCCTCTCTCCACTAACGTGTGGAAGGGAAATATCACAATCTAAGTGCTGGTGGATATTCAACACGCATGTTGCAACACACATGTTGCTTAATTTTAGCAGGTTTTTTTTTTAAAACAAATTCTACAATAAGCTAAAATTTTTAAGAGTATTTCTTATAACTATTTCAAAGGTGTTATAGTATTGTCTTTAATGCCAAAAGGTGCGGACATCCACACGCCTTTCCGAAATACTTTCAGAAGGGGCAACTATTACTAAACAAAGCATGATTTATTATTACATCTGTTTCATTTTATTTCAATTTCAGGAAAGTGCTCGGAACATAACCAGACATGTGGTATGTACTAACTAATTAAGCGATGAAAGGGGAAGGTTCTTTCATGTTTCACTATTGAGGCCACCGGCTCGAATCCATAAATTTCCTATTCTCAGAAGGTCACTCTCGTAGTCTTTCTTGTTGGTTTTCTCCGTTTAATTTATTTGGATATTTAATGAATAACGACACAATGACACTTAAGACACCTTTGCTGTGATTTTTGGAAGTGATAATCAAACTAAAAAGCCCAAAAATATATCTTTAGTCTACAGCGTGAATGAATTACTGAACTTTACTGACTGACATTAACAGCTATATTGGATGCCCATCTTGGATGCCGTCTTGCAGATATCAATCACTTTAATTATATATCTAAACTGCTGTGAATGAGTTATAGTGATTTACACAAACATTACAGCTCTTGGTTATAATGTAGTAATGGATTTTGCCACTTTGGAGTCATCTTGAATGGTTATTGATTTGATTATCAAATTATTGAAAGCTATTCATAATGGTTTCAATTAACATATTGATTGCTAAAGCATTAGTTACCACGCATATACCAAGTTAACCAGGTCAAAAATAGATAACTATAAGACGTTTTGTTGTATTGGCAGCCATATTGAATCTCTTAATGAGGTGGTTAATGAAACATATTTAAATTGGCCACAATCGGTGTTTTGACACACTTACGAATTCGGCACCTTCCGGAATAAACCGCATGCTCCCTTGCAGGTTGTCAGATTCGTGTGTCCGCAAAGTAGGCAGCGAAAGTAGTCCCATAAGAAATTCACAGATGTGGACCAAGTAACATCTCGCTCTCTGCTTTAGAGAATTTCAGAAGGCGCTCTCTACATAGTTAACATCGATGAACTGACGGTAAACATGATCACCGCTTGTGTTACGGGAGATAGCTCTATTTAAAGGTGCTTTGTGATTCCGACTTTATGGTTGTGTGTTTTATTAGCAAATGCGTGTTTCCCGGTCACATAGGCCCTTGCTGTAATTTCTGTCCGTTTACGGACAGAAAATACCAAATTGCGAATTGATTGAATTTGCACGTAAGAGAAAGGTATAGGCCATATATAAACGGTCTCCAAAAAATACGTTCCCCTGTTGGATGACCAGACTTGTCATGATAAAACTTACTTTGATGGGTGTATTTCTTCCCATTAAATAATTTATTGTTTACAGGAAACATTTGTTCATGTAATACAGTTCATCATTTGTTGAAGGGTAATGCCTTTTTCTAACAACAAGCATTTGTGTAAAAAATTATGTTTTCAAAACAGGCCAAAAAAGTTGCACTTTACTTGTTGGCAACTTATTGCAACATAATGTGAAATGGAACCCTTTAATGTGGTCCTAATTCATAAACAAGTTCAATGCACTGCCAAGTTATTCAGCCTTGTAATCCCGATTACATAATGCTTTTAGTAATGATGAGGGCAAGAGTGATACAGGTTATGGGTCATGAAAAGAAAGATAATGCTTTATGAATTGATTTAGGTGTGGATCATGAAAATCGAAGCTAAATTTAAATGAATGCTTTAGGAATGAACTGATGATTGGATGAATGGCAATGTTGCAAGAAATCTTTCATAACACATTTTGCAATGGATGTCTCTTGCAATGGGTTGTTTAACTATTAGACCGAGCGAGATTCACTGCATTTCTGGAAGAATGGGTTCTTGTAAAAGAGATTGCAAGGAGAATGCAGCTGGTGAGGTAAAAGATTTGCCTCGTCATGGGAGACCCCGCTGTACAACAGTACGGCAAGACATTCAGCATTAACATCAGAGATACCCGATGCACAAAACATGTAAAGTAATTGTTTAAAGGAATAACTTTGCATAATCATTTGCGATAACAATTGAATTAAGCCAAAATAATGTTAATAAAAATAATGACTCGTCTCACTATTCTTCTTTTTCAACTCTTCAAATTAGAGGGCGTGTCCACAGAAGACGGAGGGCAACCGAGAAACGCAGTGTGTCTCCAGACAAATAGACCAATGAATGATGGCCTACATGCAAGGATACCAAGAAAATGGTGACGCTGAATGATGGTCATCGACAAAGAAGGAAAATGAATCGTTATGTTAAATGAAACAGTTTGAAACATGCGCTCAACTAGACTGAAGCAGACTTAAAGGTGCAACGAGAGAATTTGAGGCATCTTTTTCTGCCATATGTAGTGGTTTCATATAGATTACACACAAAATAGATCTCTTACCTTTTTATTTGGCTATAGAATTGTCTTTAAGTTGAAAACAAAGGAGATTCTTATATGCTTATATTTCAATAGAAAACATAGGCTGAATTTCGTATTGCTCCTATAGGAAATTAGAAATATCACAATTTTTGTACCAAAGAAACAGTTCTCAGCTTAATCCTTTCAGATTGGGATATTTTTGATAGAACGCTTTACACCAGTGCCAAAATCAGAATTTTGACATTTTTAGGGACACCTGTTATCTGAAATCTCTCGTTGCACCTTTAAAGTAATGAACTTTTTGTAACATGTTGGCACCTTAGAAGGTTGAAAAGTGCACCTTTTTTGTTCTGGTTTGAAAACATCATTTTTACACAAATGCTTGTTGTTAGAAAAAGGCATTACCTTTCAACAAATGATGAACTGTATTACATGGAAAAATGTTTCCTGTAAACAATAAATTACTTGATGCGATGAAATATACCCATCAAATGGAGTTTTTTCATGACAAAGTCTGGTCATCCCAGAGGGGGACTTATTTTTGGGGGAACCGTTTAGATTGCTATTATGTAAGTTCCATAGAGTACGATGTAAGATTAGGATTGGTCGACCAAAGTTTTTTCGCTAATACCATCCAAACTTTAGCTCTAAGATTTCACAAGGTAAATGAGAAAAATAGACACCAAAATTGTGAACACTTGCGGTACAATTTCGGGTCCTGATGACAATGCTATTAGCGATCGGGCCATGGACCTTTGACTTTAATGTCGATGAATAAAAATCAAATTTTAATTATTTTACCGGTAGACTGTCGTCAAATCTGCCACAAAGGTGGTAGCGTAGTAGCAGCGAACTGTACTTGCTCCTGTGCTCCTGGATGGTATGGAAATGACTGTTCTTGTAAGTATATACTATTTATCTTTTAAGCTACTCACCTTACTATTGCCGCATAATTATATACTGCACACAAAAAAAGTATATATTTTTTTTGTGTTCAGTTTAGATAGTCTGTCTGCATAAATAAATATATTAATATAAATTTATGAATATGAATTTATAAATTGCGAAAATGTATAAATTATGAATATATAAATTTTATCAGTACATAATTGGTATTAAAAATAGGCTGAACACAAAAAGAAACTTATATAAGTTTCTTTTCTTTTTTTCTATAACTGTAAAATATCTTTATACTTGGTTTATTTTATAAGTTTGCTCGGTACTATGAATTGCAATAACTTTCCCGCCCTTTTGTGTCTCAAAAAGTGCTAAATTCGCCGAAAAACAGGAGCGCCAACTGTTGTTTATTTTAAGCAGCGCCGACAAATTTTAGGTCTCGTACCATACCCATCGAGTTCGATCATGTTTATCTGTATGGGAGTTGATGGCTTTTGAACCTTTGTCCTGAATTAAATTTAATTCAACAGAATATAGGTCTGTCATCACCCGGTGAGCAAAATCGAACAACTCGTTGAACGGCAAAAACATTATACGCAACAGGTGTGCGCGAATGTGGCAAAAAGCGGTATGACGCGAGTGTGTTAACCGTAAAATAATTAGTACGCAACGCGTAATCCCCCAATATTATTTACGTTATTTAGGCATTGAAACCGGGCAGGAACCAATGAAATTGCTTAAATTTACTGTAATTTTCAATTAATGTCGTGGAATTTGTCTCTATACTTGAATGCCGTGATGCCTTTAATGCCTTCTACCAATATTTTACTTCTTTTTTTTTTTGAGTAACTTTTACTTCAATAAACTAGAAACTGTATGCATTTTTACGGTATGTAAGTAAAGAGCGAATTCTAACCGCATTTACCGAGCCACAGTAACATTCAGAGGGTGTTTTGAATCCATCCCAGATTGCACTGCAATGTGCCTATACTGTACTGTACTAAACACACATCGGTACTTAAGGATAACAAAGTGTTCAAGGACCACAAGACATTTCATGATCATGCTAAAGTACTAGCAACTTTTGGGCTAAAACGAGTGTAAAAGTCACGATTTAATGTATTAAGGATAGAATTTTGTGGGATCACATGACCTTATTGAGTTGAAATTTCCCAAACTGGTGCATTGTGGGATTGATTCAATTATCCCCTCTGAGTAACACCTATTGCATATACCTTATTCTTCCTCAGTGAAATGTGAAGATAAGAATGAGATGTGCAACCATAGCCCAGGTTGGCCAGGTGAACGGTATTGCAGATTTCATCCAGCCATTCCGAAAAATTGCCCAGCCATGTGTGGAGTTTGCGGTAACTGAACCCCTAAAAAGTTTGATTTTTTCACTCATTTGTATATTTTAAGTAATTGTATAGCATTGTATATCAGTAAAAAACTCATTTTCGCAGCTTTACAATTATGGCATGTTATTTGTTACAATCACTTTTCCCCTAAGTACCTAATAAGTTAAAGCAATAATAGCACATTTTTTTTAAGAGCGCCCCCAATTTTTCAAAAAAATTGAGATTTTTACACGGTTGCATTGGTAACTGGCGAGTAAACCTGTGAATGGTTTCTCACTCATCGGTGCCATCCTCTTGAGGGTAGGCGGCAGCTAATCTTGATGTGTCGCTCCATGCACTTCTGTCTTGGGCCAAGTGAATCGCTGAATGAAGGGTTAGATTGGTCCAGTTCTTGATGTTTGTGTACCATGATGTTTTTGCCCTTCCCCTAGGACGTTTTCCCTTTATTTTCCCTTGAAAGATGGTGGAGTTTAGTTCCCCTTCAACGCGCCTCTTACTACATGACCAAAGTAAGCTAGCTTACGCTTTCTGATGCTGACTAGCAGGCGTTCCTTTGGGCATATTTCAGCGATGATGGAGTTATTGGTTCTTTTATCCTTCCAAGATATATTAAGGATTTTGCGGAAACACCACAATTCAAAGGAAGCAATGTAGTTTTCGTCTTGCTTCCAGATGGTCCAGGCTTCGCAGCCATACGTAGCAATAGGAAAGATCAATGCGTTAAATATATGGATCTTAGTATTTGTACTGAGAGACTTGGTCTTGAGTGTTTTGTTGAGTTCTGTGAATTTACTTTTTGCAATTGCAATCCTCTTTTTATCTCTTTGGTATTATTAAGAGTGTTTGAGCAGGATGGGCCGAGGTAGACAAAATCATTCACTTGTTCAACAGGCTCTCCATCCAGGTGGATGTCAATTTGCTCATGATTTTTGGAGAACACCATAACCTTTGTCTTCTTTGCATTCATGTGAAGATCAAAAAGTTTGCTTTCATAATTGATCTGCTGAAGAGAATTTTGGAGGTTTTCCACACTTTCTGCCAATATGGCCACATCGTCTGCGTACCTCAGGTTTGTCAGCTTGCGCCCACCAATGTTTGTACCTTGATTGGTATCCGCTGAGGCCTTGCGCATAATCCACTCGGAATAAATGTTGAAAAGTGCTGGCGAGAGAATGCAACCTTGACGAACTCCCCTCTTTACTTTGAACATATCCGTAAGTTCACCCTCTACTTGGACTGCAGCTTGCTGAGATGAGTATAAGGATTGGATGAGTGCAACGATATGGACAAGGAACCCCATTTTCTGGTGGCTAACAGAGTCAAATGCTTTCCTGTAGTCAATGAAAGCGATGTAAACAGGCGTATTGACATTCATGTTCTTTTGGAGGAGGTGAAGATTGAAGATTTGATCTCTTGTACCTCTGCCCTTTCTAAAGCCAGCTTATTCTTCTGGTAATTCCATGTCAATCTTCTGCTGAATCCTTTTACGTATGATGGAGAGAAGTATCTTGCTTGCATGCGAAATTAATGCAATGGTGCGGTAGTTGTTACAGTTACCTAAAACACCTTTCTTTGGAATAGTGATGAAAATAGAGGTGACCCAATCTTCTGGCCATTTGCCCGTTGTCCAGATTTTGTTACAGAGTTCCCAAAGGGCTTAAAGACCTGTCTCACCAGATGCTTTCAGAAGCTCAGCGGGTATACCATCGGCCCCGGAGATTTCTTGTTTTTCAACCTCTTTCATAAGGATGCATGGTTCTTCGGACCCTTTAGGTATGGTAATGGCTGGCGGTGCGCTCTTGTCTGTGTTAGAATACAGTTCTTCAGTGGATTCTTTCCATTTCTCTTTGATGTCCTTGGATTCTGTTAGCAAGCTCCCATCTTTAGCTTTTATGTTCCCAATTCTGACGGAGGGTTTTTGTTGATACCCTTGACTTTCTGGAAGAATTGGCTTGAAGCGTGTGATTCATCCAGCTGTTCAAGGGTGGCACATTCAGCATTAAACCACATCTCTTTATCCTTTCGAACTTGTTGCTGAACTTCTCTTTTCAGTTTTTTATACTGGGAGTTCGCTTCCTCCGAATTGGCCGAAGTATCTTTCCTTTCGCGGAGTTTTCGTTTCTCATCAACTAGTGACAGAGTCTGAGGCTTAATCCAGGGTTTCTTGGGCTTTCTCTTTGCCTTGCCTAGGACCTTTTGTGGTATCTTTTGATGGTATCTTTAATATCACACCAGAGCTCATCAGGAGTTTTCTCTGCTGTTGTTAATGGCTGAAAACGGTTGCTTATCTCCACTGCATATCTTCTTGGATGTTTGGGATTTTTATGCTCTCCAGATCATATTTATGAATAGTGCTGCCTTTCTTCAGACGTTTCAGTTTCAAACGTACATCTGCAAATAGCAAGTTGTGATCACTGTCGATGTCAGCACCTGGCAATGTTCTGCTGTTGAGAATGCTGTTTTTCCAACGCTGCTTTATGAGAATGTAGTCTATTTGATTTCTGGCTCTATCACCGGGTGAGATCCAAGTGTATAACCGCCGAGGATGGTGCTTGAAAAGCGTATTACAAATAGTCATATCATTGTCTGCACAGAATTGGGCTAGACGATCCCCTCTATCATTCCTGTTGCCCAGTCCATATGGTCCAACTGTTCCATTGTCCGTTTTACCCTGACCAATTTTTGCATTAAAATCTCCCATAATGACTAAACATCCTGGCTGGGTGTCAGGTCGATGGTATCTTGGAGAGTATCATAAAACTGGTCAACTATTTCATCATCGTGCGAGGTTGTTGGGGCGTAGACCTGGAAGAGAGTTATGTTGAAAGGTTTTCCACTGAGTCGTACCGACGTAATTCTGTCGTTGACAGCACGATATCCAATGACTGCAGATGTTGACTCTTCTTTCAGCATGATGGCAACTCCTCTCTCAGATCCTTTCCCACCACTGTAGTACACCATGGTTCCATTGTCTGCATTGAAGTAGCCTTCGCCGTGAATGGTTTTAAAGCTCGAAAATATCTATGCGTTGCAAACGAAGGCGTTTTGTATTTAGAATAATTAATATCGGAGATCTCCGATAATAATTCAACGCTGCTGGAAACAACCTTCCAATATGAAATAGCCGGGAAATAGCGCCATGTATTTGTCTAGGCTCATCCATTAGTTGTTTTATTGGTTCAGGCAAGATGTCATTTCCTTGAGGTGGCACTATTTCATCATGGACGGACATAAGCTTAGCATTTGCCGTTAGTACAATCTGGGATCACAATTTTAATTACAAAATCAAAAATGCACATTTTTTAGCATTCTCGTTCGCATGTATAGTTTTCCTAGACAATTACCAACATAACTGTGCAAAAATATGAAAATTGGAGGCGCTCTTCAAAAATGTGCTGTTATTGCTTTAATGAGGGTATCACACAATGTGCGAAATTTGCCATTTGGCATATCTGTGTTCACCAGAACAAAATGCATGAGTATCGATAAGATGAGCCCAAGTAATGGTTAAGTTTGGTATATTATGTATGAGACCTTACTGCATTACCATACGGGGTAATCAGGCATAAAGCAAGTGATTGTCAAATGTGACGAAACGAGATTTTCTCTGGTGTACAACAATGTATAAAAATGTCAAATATTTGAGATATATTGAGGTATATATATATGTAGGGCCTACCTTACTTTACTTTGATGTATTTAGTTATCTGCTAATTGCTAATATGGCTGGAAGTAACTTTTCCTCCTCCATCATGCTAAGTGTATTTACTACCCATTGAAACATGCCTTATAAGCTATTGTAATATCATCAAATGTCGCCCGCTATCAATTTCAAAAGTAATAAAATTTTCCATAGATGTTTTCGCAATCTGGTCGGGAAGCTCAGAAAAAAATAGTGTGTTTAGTTTTCTGCAAACAACTAATACAACAGATATAAGCCAATTTGATTAATTATTTTGAAGCTATGGCTCTTTGATTACCCTTAACAGAAAAAAAATCTCCCACTTCATGTGAGAAGTTGTACTTTTGTACATATCGGCAATGTTCCGTTTACAGCTTTCGGTGTGTACGCTTCTCCTACATTACATTTGTCCTGAAATGCTGAATATTTAATAAACTTAGTAGTTTAGGTGTATAAAATGCTATTGATAATTAGATAAAAACGATAGAAAAATCGTTTTTTTCAATTGAACAGCAAGGAACGTAACTTCAACATGGGTGTAAAACAATAAGAAAATACAACGTTTCCAAATAGCAAAGCCTTTCTTTCTTAAGGGTAACCATGCTAACCTTTTTGTGTACAACAGACAGACATAAGCTCTAGAGATAAAATAAACTAGATGTACAAGCAGAAATGTAAGGCGCACAAAGGAATATAAAAGAAATCTGCATAACAGTGCACAAGAAGTGGGAAGGCAAGAAGTCTGAAAAACTATTATTGCCATTCAACTATCCCAATGGACAAAACTTGCAAAGAGCATGTGATTTCAATGTGGTCAAAAATCAAGTTCAAGCAAACAATGTCTGGTGGAAAAACGCTGACAAACCTATGCCAACCCAAACTGTGCGAGAACGCTGTGTAACTACGCAATCCTGCAGTTCTTGAGTAAAATCAATTTGTTCAACACCGTTGATACTTTTCCTTATCCAGTTGCTGAGCAATAATTATTACTGTGAGAGGGATTGGGTATGAGAGATTGGGTGTCATTATGTGCCTATAAATATATTCTGGTTGTTTTTTAGGGCTTTGCTCTCTTTTAAGTAAAAAAAAAAATCTAAAGAGTAACAAAAGTAATCAATTGTTAAAAGGAAATGTCCAACACCTGAATAAAATCTAATCAACTGTTGGTGAAATGTTTACTCAATAACTGGAGGATTGCATAGTTGCACAACATTGGTCTCAAAGTCACTATTATTGTATTCCTCAGTAGCCCGCGCCATTTTGCCATTTGTCGCTCGAGGGTGTTGGTATTATATCATAGCATTTACGCATCTCTATCTCTCTCTCTTTCTCTCACTCTCCCTCGATCTCTATTTTGTGGAGTGGTAGTGGATGGATGTATGATATCTACCAATCATCCATTCATTCTCTCTTTCTCATTATATGTAACTTAATCCAGTTCAATTATAAATTGAATATTTTCATCTATATATCTTTTAATCCAACTGGCTACTATTATTGCCTACCATTCATTCACCACTCATTTGCTTTTTTCCCTAACATCAGTACCGGCAAACGAGACCCGTAATCTTGGACCTTAAGCATCTGCGATTCACGACAAAATGAAGAGAATGCGGCATGTTTTTAAAAAAGTAAGGTGTTCTTTCTTACAATTCCACAAATCGCCTGCGATCTACCCGCTTTCACGACTTCATCTTCAAGCGCGATCATTCACACAGTATAGAAGTTAGTGACCATTATAACATTACCATAGACTCTTTCTCGATGATCAGTACTACTTCAGGATCTGCCTGCAAACGTACCTTCTCGTTAACAATGTACCAGGATCCACAGCTGACATGCACGAAAACAACGCATTATGCGCATTTTTAATAATATACAAATTAATTAAGAGGAAATTTTAATTTGAGTATATTTAACACAAAAAAATGTCTTTTGCGGTCTAAAAGAAAGAATATCCGGTATAATAAGTGTGCCTTATATTAGCATAATTAACTAACAACTGCTGTCAAGAAGGTCGTCATATGTGGCATTGGCGGATGTTGTATGGTTGAGTCTTTCAATAGAAAGAGTGCCTGTGATATTATGGGTTACACACCACTAACTCACTTATACCCAGTATTCTATGGGAAAAATGGCAACTTTGAGCATGTTTCTCTTTTCACATTTCAAACTCTCACAGAGAAAACAACAAAATGCACCCCAACGTACCAGCTGAATCAACCAATCACACCAATTTTGAACATATGATGACCAGAGAAATTTTTAGTTACGAAATCACCAAACTTGCCCGATGTCATACCGGCAACCCAAGATTCTCTATAGTCGCCTAAGCTAGTATTGCAAATCGATATGTAAATTGATGACCGCGGAGTAATTTTCCTCAAATCACTGTCCAAATGCCGCTGAGTTTGAGAAAGCATACCAGTCTACCATTTCAATCATGAAATTTCATCACTTTCTTAATATAACTCGTGTCATTTTCCGACCTTTAACGCACTTTTTCCCAGATGCCATGCAAGAATAGTCCACCCAAGATTTTTGATCCTTACGGCAGCAAGGTCAGTGGTGTATAACCTCCTGGTACTTCATTACTGATTCAAAAAATAGTAGACGTTTTGATTGATTTTTATATAGTTTTTTGCTGACTTACCTATCACTGATATCATGTCATTTTTCTCTGGACCGATAGACAGATTTTCTTAACAAGAATGTAGTTAGACATACACGGTATTGAAGTATCTAGCTGTATTAGTCTGCCCTGGCCTCATTTCAAGAGGTTATTGACTTGATACAGATTTTTCTTGAACATTTTAATATCAATTTCGCCCTAATTACCTGGCTGATGAAACGGAATTATCTCATTTATCATGTAACAGTCTGCCGACAACTTGCAACAATGCGATTGCGGGGGCCATCGTACTGGACGCTGGAAGTGTTAAAACGGATGTGTGCCTACCTAATATACACATACAGGGAAAGTGTAAACGGAGCTGTGACGTGGATTCAGATGGGTTGCCAATAAGCGGCAATTACTATGTACAGACTTTCTAATGTGTTCTATGCCTGTTAACTCTTGTTGAAATGTAACAACCTTTTTTAGGTATCTACCATTTAGGTTCTAGCATTGCCTTGTAATAACTTAAAGGCAGATCATACAGGGATGGCCGCGCTTTATATCCACGTTGTTACTTCATACTTTAGACAAAATTACGGAGTAGGTGTATTGCATATTTTGAAATGAGTCCAACTGCTTCTTTGCCTTGAAAAATAAAATTGCAAATATAATCAGTATGTTAATGATTAATGATAACTGTGTGTGTTTGGTTGCCATCTCATAACACAATTGACACGAACATAAACCACCACCACCACCACCACCACCAACACCAACACCACCACCACCACCACCACCACCAACAACAACAACAACATCAACACCACAACCACCACCACCACTACTTAGTTGTAATAACGAATTAAATTGGTAATATTTGTTGAATTGTATGAAATAGCATTTGCGTTTTTAATGATTGTGACTTTGTATGCTTGCCACTACTTGCTTAAACATACGGCTAAACAAATTAGTTTATCGATATGCTATGCTAGTTGATCATCTAAATTACTGGAAGTTAATTAAGTGTATAAGGAAGGGGGGATCCACGTGGACCCAACATTTGTTTTTTCGTGCGCCATTTTTAAATGGTAAATTATTTTTGCCCAAATTTTACGCAATTGCCTAAATATCATTGGTGCATATTTTGGTGCAAAAAATTCAAATCGGCAACAGCGTTATTATGCTAATTAGCATTATTAAACATTTTGCAATTGGTTTTGCCCCTTAAATCGTATATGTTCTCCTATTCTTCCCAAATGTATAAAAAGAGTCCTTCGGGAAAGAGACGGGAGAATTTCGTGCGTGTTTGGTAAAAATCGGTTTGGATTGCCATTTTGAATCGGTACAAACCGATTTTCATTGTCATCTGTTATTTGGGCGTGTTGATGTACCCCATCAATGAGTCGTGCTAATTACGACGTCACACCACCCTGCCCATGCATAATGCATGTCGTGTGATCTATTCCAACCAATTACTGCACGGTGTCGTGCATGTACAATCAGTGGAAATCCGATGCGCCGTGACCGAGGTTGCGATAGTCCATGTGAAATGAATGTAAAACACGAACGATCGAAACTAGCAAAACGGTATAAACTACCAGTAAGATAGTAAATGTTTTGAAGAATGTGGTTTTGCTTTGTGCATATCAGCAAATCAATAGCATTAAAGACGATGTCAGAACTACACGACGGACATTTTTGCTAATATGGACTTTGATCTATTGCAACACAATTATACTAAGTGTCTATGAAATTATTATGAGCAAAATGGGATGAAATGTAATTGGATAATTTGACTCAGGTGCAAGCTTTCTGTGCTTTGGTATAGCGCTATCCGTTGACCCAACCACGGTTTAATTATTTAGCAGTGGCGCGATTTTCGATATGGTGTAATGAGTTGTAAATAAGTCGTTTCTTGGTGCAAAGGGGCAAGTCCATTGCAACACATCAGGACATCTTCTGATGAAGACGTGTGTTTAAGGTTAGTTGAACTTTCCTTTTGTGCTGAATGCTTGTTTGAACTGTTTTGAATAATTTTTGTGAAGACATGTACACAAATGTTTCGTGGGAACGGAGTTTTCTAGTTCAGAACATTCAACCATTTTCATCGTAAAAAGGACTTTATAAAGTGAGAAGGTCAGTATATGGGAGTGAGCCAAATATTTTACCAATAAAGTATTTATATAAGGCCAGTTATTATACTCATATATAGCATAATAATAAGTAAGCCACAATCCGTTATTTTTTACGAATTAAAAATGCTAATTTTGTCTCTAAATTGCTAATAAACTGCAAAAACGTGAGTGTTAACTTTAACACCATGGGTGTTAATTTTAACACAATTCTGGAATCAATAGGGGACCGCACCCACTGGTGTTAGTTTAGACCATTTTGGGGTTAAATTAACACCACGTTAGTGTTATATGAACACCAAGTTTGGTGTTACAATATATGATACGACACTGTGTTAATTTTACACCACATGTCGGTGTTAATTATTTTTAACACTGCCGGTGCCAAATTGACACCACTAGTGTTAATTTACGACCCTCCTGGCATCAATACGGGACCGCACCCTATGGTGTTATTGTTTGCTTCGATTGTAACTGCTTACCTCTAACGTTTCGTAAGCAGATCACCAAAATACATAATTAAAATTGTGCAGCAACACCGATCAATGTTAAATACTAAATTTCAACACCAAAAAAGCTTGACACTGACTTAAAATTTTAACAGACGCAACACCCCCCAGTTCTTGCACTTTATTAGGTCATATCAACAGATATACAGGGTGAGTAAAAAAAAAGTACAACCAAATTGAGTGATTTTTCATGGCCAACCCTGTGTGCTATTCAATGTTTTTCTTCTGTAGTACATTCACTGTTTTGTTAGCTCTCAAAGACGAATGGCTGATGAAGACTGATGAAGTTTCAGACTGATGAACCTAGCATAAATAAAATTCGTACTGATGAAGCGTCGGACTAGCGACGTTTTCTGTATATTCGGACTAGTGAACTTTTTTTCGGACTGATGAAGCTGAAATTGTTTTCGGACTGACGAACCCCCGGATATAGGAAATATGCACTTCGGACTAACGGCGTTTTGGACTGAAAACGTTTCGGACTAAGACCATGTCCCCGAAACTTGTAGTCGAGACCGCATCTCTGAGAAAACAAGTACACATACCGGGATCTTAAAACAAGTTTTATTCAAAATTTAACCTTTTTAAAACCCAATTTCACTTTCTTTATATTTGCTGAAGTTATATTTCCATGTACAAATTTTTGAATATTTGTATGCGTGTTCCTGTAGACGGGGATGTCTTAGAACGTCTCGGATTGCTATCCCCTATGTTATGAGATACGTCACCTGAGTATCTTAAAAACCTGGGGGTCATATTTCAGGTTAGTGCTATCTGTAACATCCGGAACTATGACGTACTAGTAGGTATATCAGAGATGGAACTTCCGCAAGGCAGACTGGGACCAGTTTAAGAACCTGGTGGATTCAGAAGTCCCCGTCGCAGTTACATCCCATCCTGGGATGAGGAATGTGATACTCTTTACAATGATTTCCTGAATTCCGAACTCAGGGAAGAAGCGTCATCCAAGGCTTCAGATCTGACAGACTGCTTGGACAGGAGACTCCTCGCAAATGGTCGTTTCAAGGACATTGGTAAGGATCACACTCGTTCTGTTAAAAAAGAGATCACCAAACTTCGTCGAGCCCACGGCGTGGACGGATCACTTTCAACATCCTTCTCACTAGATGAGCTTACCTCCAACCAACTAAAAAGTGGAAAGGCCCAGGGGCCTGATAACATACCAGCGGAGTTTCTGATGCAATGCGGCCCACGATGTCTTGAATGGCTCCAGGAGTTCTACACATGTTGCCTTACCAACCAGTCCTTACCCAAGATCTGGAGGAGGGCTACTATCATCGCTCTTCCCAAACGAACAAGCCTGTCGACAACCCTAAGAACTTGTACAAATAGAAATTGATCTTTTTACCATTTTAGCCATTTTTACCCTATAACTCCCAAACCAATGGCCATAGATGGTACAAACTATACATTTTTTGAATCCTTATGACTAGACGGACAAAATGGCATACATTTCAACATGATTGGAGCATTTTAAAAAATTGACTCCTGTGTAAACTTAAATTGACCCCTATTGAAAAAGTGATACCACAATTTGAGAGTACTACCTACCAAGCATTGATGTAGAGGAACCATACTAACTACCAAAGGTGTCAAACCTTTTCTGTAGTGAGGGGTAAACGATGATGTTTGGCCTGGGTCCCAGCTCCTCCTCTATGATGTGATGGGGCTGCGACCATCTCCAGCCTGCCAATGTGGTTCTCCATCACAGGCTGCGGATCACATTCTCACTGAGTGCCCTACCTTTCGCCCACCGGTGGACATATACTTCACAAACCCCAACCAATCAACAGTGAGCTGGCTCCACCGTCTACAACATATTTAGCTGATGCCTCATACGCAAGAAAAAGAAGGTGTATCATTTTTTGATGCCGTCACAATGCTGAACAATCTTTGGTCGTGTCATGCATTGATCACGCCAATACTATTTATGTTTGTATTGGTTTGTATGTTTTTGCTGAATTAAATGGCTTCTACACTATGGTTTGTGTTTTCTGTATAGACCGTATTCAATAGCCAGCCATGTTGGTGGACAAGATAGACGCATTCCAGTACTACAATACATTCACCTGTCAATGATCCCTGTGATTGACAGCTTAATATATTGTAGTCCTGGAATGTATGCATCTTGTCCACCAACATGTCTGGTGGCTGTTGTCATATTGAATACGGTCTATAGCGGGTATAGAAATATTTGCTTTTATTATTATCACCACTAATAGTGTCTTGTCTAAACTCCCATCAAGTAAAAGAATACTTAATACCACTTAAAATAATAAAGCATGATAAGCTTAAAAGGTTAATGAAGCATACAATATTTTCAGCAGTGACGGGGAAATATATTGGCCTTACCATGCAAGTATTTTAATATTTTTAATTAGGTACTTTCAATTAATGATATCTTGGTAGGATAGTTGTAGCAAAGTATCACGGCGTTTATATGAAGCAGCTGGCAAAGTTCTGTCCTGCAAAATAACAAAAATGGTTGGAAAGTTTCAAGCCTTATTTTGGATGTTTCTTCTATCATCCATTGAACTCGTCACAAATAACACGTGTTTCTTAAAACAACATTACCACTCTGAAGATAAACAATATTATTGGACGTTACCTTAAGGAATGTCCGATGTGGATGCACAAAGATTCTAGCCAAACCAGCCACAGATTCTAGCCAAAGATCTTGTAGACATTCTACTGTCGATCAGAATTACTGGATTGCGGAAAAACCAGGCCTCTTAACTCGACATTCCGTGTGGGGCACAGATAGACTTAAAATATTGTTGGGTTGCCTACCTGATGAACCTACGACATCTACTGCACGGCCTCATAGTGCTCCTAATGTAGCCTCATCGATACCATCATCGTCAGCTGACATGCCAGCCTCGAGTGCATCTGCATTTACATCACCTGAGAACAATCTGATTTCTGATGCATCACTCAGGCCACCTTCCTTTCGAGACACACTATCAACTGACAATATCCATGCAACCACATCATTGCAAAAAAAATACATCTGACAACAAATTTCCACCCGATGTTCCAACTGCTAGTAAATTTCCATTTACTTCGAAAAAAGCGCAAGGTACACCGGTACAGAATGCTATACTTGTTGCAACCACATCATTGAAAGAAGCTACATCTGAAAAGACATTCTGTAGAGAATGATGTCACAACCACAATCACAACGACAAACGTGTCTTTTATTTGCAATATCACCCTGGGTATGGAAGATGGGAGTATACCTGACGAAAACATTCAAGCATCGTCCTTCAGTAGTACTTATGATAGACAACCCAAATTCGCCAGACTCAACAGCGACTCCAGTTGGATATCTTCAAGTTCTGATTCAGATCCGTGGATTGAAGTTCAGCTTCTGCGAGCTAGTTATGTTCACGGATTTGTATCCAAGGTTTCCCTTCTTCTGTATTTGATGGTATCTTGTGGGTAAAAATATTTAAAGTAAAGACAAGCTTGAATGAATCTAATTTAATATACATAATGGACATTATAGGTGAGCCGGTAGAATTCATATCTTATACTGGTATACCACATGATGCCGATGTGTCAGTGAATTTTGAGTTTCCACAACATGTAATGGCGGATGTTGTACGCCTGGAACCAGTACAATGTCACTTGGATGGCTCCTCCTCCTCGTACTGCGCTATGAGGTTTGAAATATTAGGCTGTAAGTGAACGGTAATTCACGTAAGTTTATTATACATAGATGTGATGTCTACAATTTTGACAACCGACTCTTTTCCAATAGCCATACTACAAGCAGTCTAGACTACTAGACTTGTTTTTACAATGGAACTCTTTGTATCAGTTGGCAAAGATAAGAGGTTGCCCACATGTGGTGCCATTCTGACATAGTTTGTGGTTTTCTATTAGTAGCTACACAGTTAGCCACACAGACACACACTATTTTCAGAGGCTAAATATTAGACTACTAAAATTCGAACTAGTGCAGATTTTGCTACTAATAATTGGGGTTACAATTATTCATGAAACTGTTCAGTAATTAGTAGGCCGTTTATGTATGTACTTGGTGTATGATAGAATGGGCGTTTTAAGTACAGTTCTTACAACGTTCAATATTTAATGAAGGTACGTTTATTATTAGTCATATGAAATCTTTGCACTCTCTATCAGTGTATTACTCATTTGAAGTGTTTTGTCCATAGACCTACCTTCTAAATTAGACCAATACATGTAGGCCCTACTTGATGAAATAATCAATAATCAATAAGCACAATAATCATTTTCAAATGAAATCTTTGCACTCTTTATCGGTGTTTTATTTATTTGAAATATTTCATCCATAGACTACTAAAATGCAGCCTAAATTAGATTAGAATTGAAAGAATCAATATAAGGACTACAAGTATACAAGCAAACATTTGTCCAAAATTTAAAATCGTCCGGTGTATTACATAGTGACGGATGTTAAACAAAATACGAATTTTTGTTTGTGAGAAAATGCATTTAAAAAATCGCGAACTCTAGAGGGTCTGTACATATCCCCGCATACGATTCAAACAATCAAATCCGATTAAGAAACGAAATTAACAACCGGAAATTTGATTTAGCTAATATTCATGAATTCTTACTTAAATGGTTGTAATACTTTGGAAAAGTTAACGATCTTATCCGTCACACCAAAATTTACGCAAATCGGCGATTATGTTCATAACAAAGTGACGGATGTTGAATTTTCCCTATACTAAAGCGTTATTCAGCATCCGTCATTATGGAATACAACAATCGGCGTTTTCCGAACATCCGTCAAACCAACGTGCGAAATCGAGAATCTGCTCAATTTGGTTTATTAGATACCGACGGATGTTGAGTGGATTACCTAGATTCACCGCTTTGAACTGTAAATATAATATAAATTTCTAGTAACATTGATATTTATAAATTAATTTCATATTTAAAAATGTAATACACTCGATGAAATTACCATTGTAGATCTCCCAATTACTAGTGTTGTGTCATATCAACAAATAACTATAGCGTTTTACGTGGAAATAAACATTAAATCCTGTTACATTAAATTTATCTTAAAACTGACATTGTTTTGCCATTCCACGTTCTATCCTCGTTGTTTGGTAAATGCCGAGGGTAAATGAGGAATCAACGGGAATTAGAATATACAAATACGTAGAAGCTGTGGCTTAATATTTTCATTTAAGAGCATTTGTACTGGCTTGTAGTTAATAAGACTATTATAGCTCATTTAAAAACATTTTAGCTAAAACACAATTAGGGAACGAATTCCGGTGCCTTCATAAGACGCGATGTGTCTAAGCCGCTATACAGGTGCACAGCACCAAATAAATTGCCATTCGTTTATATACAAAATGGCCCTAATTAAAACGTTGATTTCACGCTAAAGACTTAAAGGTGCAACGAGAGATTTTGAGGCATCCAAATATTGTGTCATAATAGTAATTTCATATAGATTAGACACTCAATAGACCTTTTTACCTTCTATTTGGCTAAAGAAAGAGAGAAAAAGGTGATTTTGATTAGCTTATATTTCATTGTAAAACAGGCTGAATTTCGTATTTGCTCCAATACGAAATTAGAATTTTTGACAATTTTTGTACTAAAGAAACATTTCTCAGCTTAATCCTTTCAGATGGGGATATTTTTGAAGGAGAGCTTTACATCAGGGCAAAAATCAGTACTTTCGATTTTTTAGGGACATCTGATATGTGAAATATCTCGTTGCACCTTTAAAGTGGCACAAAAAAATCCTTCAATTTACTCTTGGAGGACCTTGGAAGAATACGGATACATTTTAATTTTACACACAAAATGTCATATTATGACATATATAAGAGCCTTAATAAGAGGCTAAAGACACCCAGTGATTTTTAGCCTAATTTGTGGGTCTGCCGTAACTGATCAACAAATAGTTTATTACATGAATATCCTATACTAATTCAGACTCGTACTCATTGGTATTAACTCCACAGAGGTCACAGACCGGTCAAACAGGGTGGATACCGAGGAATCAACTCCGGCGCGTGTGTTTTATTGTGTTTTAACACAATGATCAACGATCTACCGAATAAAACCATTCCGGAGTGTTTTTATTATAAAATCATTCTGTGCATGGCCCATACAGTATGGGCGCTGATTTGGGCTTAATCATTTCAGTGTGAGGGCTAAGCTTTACAACCATGCAAAAATATAAATTTTAAATATTTTGACGGCGCACTATGTTCCTCTGTAAGGCTCGAGAACAGATATTTGGAACACAAACATACTTTAATTCCAAATGCTTAAGGGGAATATGGGGTTGAGAGTACATTTTATTAAAACAAATGTACGTTAGTATTACAATTAGCTTAAACCTTAACTACAGTAGGTAAAAATATCGCTGATGGTGGGTCATGTGACCCTGTTGCTATGGTAACGGCACTATCTTGGATCATCAATATCATTGTTGATACGAAGTGACCTTGCAAGTATGATTTCTCAGAAGTATTTATTCCTAAAGTGATAAAAACAAATTAAAGTTGATTAGGTAGGTAGTTTCCGTAGGCTAGCCCATCAAGGATGCATCTTGCAGATAGCAATCACTTTGATTATCTTATGATATTTTAACTGTTCCGAATGAGTTATAGTGATACCGGGTGTCTCAAAAAAAAGGAAAACCCTCAAAGCGCCCTCTTTTTCACGAAAAGAAAAGAGTAAACCATACAAATTAATACATATCTGGAAAGTGCATTTCATTAGTTTTCCGACACCGAAAAAAATCTTTCCAAAAGGACACATATTGACCGAGTTATGGCCGATTGAAAATTTGTACCACTTTTTCATTTTATTCACGGATTGTTACTGTCTGAGCTGTCTTTAGACAATGCACCTTCTCCAAGCACATTCTTTTGTTTATGGTTTCTTTTGTTTTTGCGACCAAAATCAGTTCTGATATTGAAAAGGTTAGTTTCAATTATTAGAAATTCCAAGATCTTGCCTCATTCTTCTTTACTGAGCTGCTCTGTCACCCCCCCCCCACCCCCCACTTACTTGGCTGCCTCTAAGACCATGAAGACGGATGCAGGCTTGCGCTCTCTTTTCCATTTCAATAATCGACTTCTAATCATTCTTGTTCGTCAGATGCTGGCAAAGGCTGCGGTTATTCTGTTGCGAAGTTCTGGCAAAATTGCTGTTGGTTCCTGTACATACACTTCACTCTTTAATGTTTCCCTTAGGGCGAAGACTAGGGGAGTCAAACCTGGGATCTTCGCAACAGAATAACCGCTGCCTTTGCAAACATCCGACGGACAAGAATGATTAGAAGTCAATGATTGAAATGGAAAAGAGAACGCAAGCCTGCATCCGTCTTAGAGGCAGCCAACTTCCCCAAGTGGGGGGGGGGGGGGGCAGAGCAGCGCAGTAAAGAAGAATGAGGCAAGATCTTGGAATTTCTAATAATTAAAACTAAACTTTTCAATATCAGAACTGAGCTTTGTCGCAAAACAAAAGAAACCATAAACAAAAGAATGAGCTTGGACAATGTGTATTGTCAAACATTACAGCCCTTGGCTTGATGTAGTAATGAATTTTAGGATCCGTCTTATGAATTATTATCAAATTATTGAAAGTGATTCATGATGTCTCAATTAATATTATTATATATCCCTAACGTCCCTCAAGGTACAATCACACAGAAGACAGCTCCCGACCCAACCTCTTCCCAACTACACAAGACCACATTTCTTTCAAAATCGGCTATAGACTTGTTAAAACTTGCAACGCGACGCCACTTGTTCTTGTTCAGTCTGCGATCAGTCGCAGACCTTAACACGACAGCAAAAGTTGTGACATGTTGCTGTCAAGATTGCAATTCGGCGACTTATTTTCTGTGGTCGCCGCGTGTAATCACGGTTCTAACATGTCTAGGTTGGCTTGCTCATCTCGCCCGCTCAATCAGACTCATGGCCGACCACTTTCCAACTGCAACACCCAACCACTCTAAAAGCGCGCCAACTACATCGGCTACCGCGTTCAAACCGCTCATTGTGTCCCTCCGACCTTCCTACTCAAAAACACCGCCCGATTTTTCAGTGAAGAAAAATCGTGGCAGGTTTTTTTTTTTTTAATTCTCCACGTGCTCCTTACCAGCGCACACTGCAGAAGCTAATGGCATCCAAACCTGGCCAACACTACAACATGAAAAAAGACAACTTCTCGCAATTTTCGAAAAGTTTTCGTGTAAATGAAAATCTCATTTTGCACTATTATGTACATCTCCTTGACCCTAATTCCCCCTAACAATCTATAAAAATTGGCTACTTTTGGCACCAATTGTCCGCCATGCTGGATTTGAGCCCTCATAGCAAAACGAAAGAAAAAAATAGAATACAAATGAATTTGGGAGGGTTGCAACATATAACTAACCATTTTATTTGTGGTTTTCTCGGTTACTAATTACTTTAGCTTATATGCCTTTTTTTCATTTTGATGACATTTTGAGCATCCCCTCATGGCGGCCATCTTGGATATCTCGAGACATCGGGATTTTCACTTTAACATCCCTAAAGGGTTTTAAGACCCCCCCCCCCCCCCCCCCCCCTAAAAGCAACCTAAAAAGTTGGTGTAAGTTCTGTGGGGGTGTCACGTGTGGGGTGTACCATACATACCCTACTATTAGATAAGTCAAGCGCATTGCGGCATTTCGGCAACGTTGCGGTGTCGGCCAATCACAATGTGCAATTTCTGTGACCATAGACCCACACGCGTTGCAAGGTATCTGACAACGCGTTGTGGTATCTGACAACTCGTTGTGAAGGCGGCGCCCGCAAGCCATAAGGGTCATAAGGCATTGCCGCAACGCGGTTTGTAGAAAGTCGCAGCGCGTTGTAGGATCGTGTGTGAGAAAGTCACACGCGTTGCGATGCGTGGTTTGCAAAAGCTTTTTGAAGGTCACAACGCGTTGTGATATCTTTTTGAAATACTCACCGTGATCCATCTTCTCGATTGCCGACAACCCACCGCACGCGTTGTGAATTTCGGCAACTGTTGATTTGTAGCGCGCCATCAGGGGGTGGGCAAACCAAGTGTAAATTATCCGTCTTTCCCACAATTAAAACACTGGCACAGTTCTTCAAATGAATCAAACATGTCCCTCATATTCCTTTCCCCCCCAAAAATCATTGACGAATGAATACATATAGACTTTTGACAGCAAACAATGGGGGGAAAAGGCCTACCATAAGCAACCTCGGATCGTCTCCGGTATGCCATGCGGTGGAGAAAAACACTTCGGATTGTCTTTTTATATCTGGGAGTGCAGGGCCATTGTTAATTGTCACGCAGTTGAGAAGAATTTCAAGGTGTTTATCACCATCTCCGATTTAGACTGAGTATTTTTCATGTGTAGCAACACAACCTATCCTCATTCACAAATTAAAATAAACCTTGAGCTTCTATATTGCGTGTTAATACTTTTGACCGTATTTTTCATTCGAAAAGGGAAGAGACGAGGACGAACAAAATTCAGAAAGAAAGTTGAATGTTGATACATTTTATTACTGTCATACAGAAGAAGAGAGAGAGAAGGCCAAAACATTTTTTTTGCAAATATGCATCCCATCCATGTGTAGGACAATTTATTGTCAATGATTCACACCATCTATATTGTTATGACGTCTCTAACGTCTAAGGTCAGAAATAACCTTTCAAACACAAATAAATGATCCTTGTGCACCAATGAATCTAAATTATATATCTAACAGTTTTTGAATGATCTTTACTTGATTTGGGTTTGTTCAAAATTTGGTATGTCCCAAAACAAAATTACATATACACAATTAGTTAGATTACTTATGGTTTACTAGTGTCCTGTGTTTTAAGAAGCGTTGCAGTTCACATGATAGTCCCTCACATCACACGCGATACTCCAATGACAAGCGCACAAGTTCATACCACACTCCTCAGATGTATGATATTCTCAAGGAATCTTCTCTCAGTCTGAAAGGTATCTTGTCCGCAGTTCAAGACGACAAGGATAAATTAATCCCCTCGACGATAATAATCCACAGTCCAAGATAATCACCACAATTTCTATCTGTTCCACAATTTGGAAATCCATTTTTGATTCCCAGCACCTTCGGCCCCAAAGACGACAGTAGAATAATTGCCGCACTACTGCTCACATGGAATTGGAACATATAATAAATCCTGGCACTGTGTGTTAAGCATAACAATCTACCTCTTATTGTATATAAAACTGCTATCCCTATGTATAGCTGATGCAACTGCTGACCGCTAGACTTAGCTCACATCTCCTATATAATACTGACTTCACAAAAATCCAAGTCTAAAAATAGACCATTACAATCATTCTTATGCATACACATGACCTTGCATGCACCCATCAATTCAGATTTCACAATCTAAATTACATCACTTTCATATTATAACTTTGTGGTGGAATTCCAGATCTTGCAATGTCTTGAATCTTTTAAAGCATAACCAACTGAGTCTTTATTAAGTTTAGCATTCTTGGGGAAATCCCCCACTTCCCCTATTGTGACAATCTAAAAGGTGCAAGTTAGCATAAACAACTCTAGGGAATCCCTTGCTCTCTTGTATAGTAAAAATAAGTACTTCGTGAGAAAGCTTCTCAAATAAAATTGAGAAAATATATTTAATCAAATTTTGGGGGAATATAACATCCTCCCCCCCTGAAAAGAAAAATTTGAAATGAAATGAAAATTTTCCAAAATCTGGCTTTAACTTTAACCATTTTGTGTGTTAATTTTACATACAGTTTTACTAGTGCAAATTTTACACTTTTTATTATAATCTCTAAGTTCTTGCATTGCTGCCCTCAGTCAATATTACATAAATGTAACATCAAATTTCTGAACATAAATTTAGGGCACTCCTGGATAAGGCATCAGCCAAGACATGTTCTTTCCTTTGATATGTATTATGTCCAGATTGTATTCTTGTAGAGGAAACTGCCACCTGACAAGTCTCTGATTTCTGTTTTCATCTTGTGGATGAAAAGTCAACGGATTGTGATCGGTGTACACTAGAACGGGTGCACCGTTGTCCCTCAGTAACTTAAAAAATTTTTGCCAGACAGTAAGCAATGCAAGGACATTCTTTCTCAAGTGTTGAGTAGTTTTTCTGAGTTTGTCAAACTTCTTTGAGAAATAACAGGACAGGATGATCTACATTCATTTCCATCTGCTTGCATGAGCACTCCACACAGCCTACATCACTGGAATCAACTGCCAACTTGAATTGTTTCTGAAAGTCGGGTGCAATCAAAACTGGCACATTCATCAAAATAGATTTGATTTTCTCAAACGATTTTTGGCATTCTCTCGGACCAGACAAATTTTGCGTGTTTCTTCCGAAGGTGGTCAGCGGACACGCAATTAGAGAAATTTGGACAGTATTTTCTTGTAATACCCGACCAACATAAGAATACTCATGGATCTTCTATTGCTCTTGGTGTGGGGAAGTCTCAATTGCTTCAACTTTTGCAGTGATTGGCCTAATTTGCCCTTGTCCTTACATATGCCCTAAGTAAAGTATGTGACATTTGCATGCAAAATTCACTTTTCACAGATTCACAGTTAAACCTGCCGGAGATAATTTCTAAAACAATTGATGGAGCTGCTTCATGTGTTCTTCCAATGTTTCACTGTACACAAGGAGTATCGACATAGGCTTCAAAATTTCTATGTCTGCAATTACTCTGTTCACTAATCTCGGAAATGGTTTTTGCGGCAGAATTTTTTAGACCAAAGCCATCTTTTGTATGGAAAAGGACCTCGGGCGTACAAAAAGGCTGAAATTTCCTTGGCTACGGTCAGTGAGGGAAACTTGCCAATTCCCCTCAACATCAAAATTGCTAACCAGATTTGGGCATTTCCAAAT
>JAMKCH010006662.1:0-32178 GCA_023653785.1 Ophioderma brevispina | reverse complement strand
ACCCATAGATCCGAGTTATCACCGCCACGCCGGAAGGAATCGCCTTAAGATGCCCCCCCCACTGGCGTCATAGGTAGGTAGAGTTTAATGTACCTTCTTCTCCTACTTGCGCCACGTCTGGCTCCTCTACGTCGGAAGTCGGAAGAATAACTTCTGTACTGTCTGAGCCTCTAGTAGTTGGATTTGCTGTCTTTTTCGAGTCGTAGCTCGACTTCCGAAATGAACCTCGGTTCACTCTGTTAGCAGGCGGATAACTGGAAGCGGAAGGCCTAGAAGATACATAGGTTGGTCTTTATCCATTCTGGTAACCATGAGAACGTACGGAGGGAGAAGAACTCTTTCTGGCTCCCGACGACGGCTTATCCGCTTGGTTTGGTTGGTAAGTATTCGGAGAACGAGCCACAGAAGGAGATAGGTGATGACCCTACGGTTGACCGATGGAGTATATTGGTTTGAAATATCCTACTAAGACCACGATGGCGACCCGACGGAAGAATCGCGTGAGGAACGGTTGAAGTATTCACTCCCAGAGAACTACGGAGACGGCCCGAAGATTGACTAGATTGACGGACGGGCGGACCAGAGACCAACAGAAGTCCTTGGAAGTAAGTGGAGTACGTAATCCCTCTATCGTCATAACACCTCTGCCTCAGCAACTTTAACTTTCTTAGGAGCCAAGGAGGGTAAGCTCTGTCCCTCATCGAAAGAATATCTAACTCCCCGCAATCACCATACAAAGTCTCATGTCTCTAAAATTAAATCATGACCTTCTGTATGTTATCGGTTTATAACGGCGGCCCCTTGCAGAAACGGATTGAGTTATAACTACGGACGGGATTCACAGCCGTCGAGAGGAGTAGAGTGACTATAGAATTATCATCATTTCTTATTACTTCGTATCATCATCAACGCAAGTCCACTGATCCCTAGGAAATATGTGTGTCCTTACGAGTACACAGTCGGTAAACCGTTTATTCATACATATCCGCATCAGAAAGGTCTTAACAATAGGCGCTGAGCCTCATTCACCGCCTCCACACGGGAGTCGTCCTCATTCCTTGATAACTGTAACACCAACAGACGCCGTGTTGACTGAGGTTGTTTTACTTTCTCACAACCCATGTATAGAAGTGCCAGATCTGACTGCCTCAAGTATTGTGCATCATCACTGTACTGAGGCAGGATTTCTTTCTGGTTTGAAAACTTTCAATAGACCATGGCTGATATCTTTCAACTTGTATTGAGGCGGCACCGTTTGGGCTACTCACCCTTGATAATCGCTTCCAATTCACCCTGATGGAAGGAATGGATAGACCAGCCAGTCGGAAATCATCACTTAATCCACTCGGATTTGCATCATGGCCCTTTATCCTCATTAACTGCTGGTGGTGGGCTGGACGAGTTTTCCCCTCACAACTGTTTACTACCTCGCAGCAACCGTAGTTAAATACGCCTGGAAGCTAGAATCAAAGGTAGAACTTGACTGCGCTTGAAGTAGTCTTGGTTGAATGTACGAGGTAGAAGCTTCACCGACGGACATGACCCCGGAAGGGATGCCCGAACGGAGATGGTATATACTTTAGAGCCTTGGCCTTCTGTCTCCTTAACTTTCTTTCCATGTATACCGTCTAGTTCATCAAGAATGTCCCGGATCTCCATTCATGACCCACCCTTCGTGTATTTACAAGGTCTCTGCTGTTACACTTTCTACATTTCACAAACAGTCAAGCGGGTCTTATCTTGCTTTCGAATGAACTCTTTAACAATCCGACCATCTTCGAAGTGGCCGCTGTTGAACTAGGTGTTTTCATCATGCTGCAACATCAAAGAACGACCATACTTGTAACGGGTTGTTAGATTCGATAAGGTAATCCGCTCGAGAATCATGAGTTCCAAAAGGGTAGTACAGAATAAGGCCAAGGATACCCAGATGAACGAGACAGAAGACACAGGGGCAAACCCCCCAAAAAAAAATTAAGAAAAATTTTGAGATTCATCGGCACTAGCTGGATTATACTGTGAGAACACAAATGACATGGTTGCACCACGAGGCTATAAACAAGGGCGAAGAACAATAACAAGAGCACCAATGGTGCTATAAAGCTTCATAAGAAAAGTGTGTTGGAGCTTGAGTGGAGTGTGGTTTGATTTTTGTGATTGTTAAAGTAATAACAGCACATTTTTTTAGAGTACCCCACTTTTCAAATTTTTGATTTTTGCACAGGTGTTGGTAATTGTCTAGGGAACTACAACTGCAACGGAATGCTAAAAAATATGCGTATTTATTATAAAATAGGCGATTTGTAATGAAAATTGGGATCCTAGATGTACTTTCCAGCTCTGCCGGATCTAAGTTTATGTCCGTCAATGATGAAAAGTTGCCTGCCACCTATATAGAAAATGACCCTCTAACTTGACTTGCGCCAATAAAAACCCTCCCCCCCCCCCCCCCCCCAACTAATGGATGAGCGTAGATACGTACATGGCGCTATTTCCCGGACTATTTCACCTTGGAATTGGTTCGTTTCCAGCAGCCACTTGAATTATACTTATCTCCGATATTAATTATTCTAATTACAACAATTCCTTCTTTGCCGGGACACATAGACATTTTCGAGCTTGACCATTACAGGTAGTTTACTAGCCTGTTATCATAAACCATGTAAAAATCTAAACATTTGAAAAAAACAATTGGGGGGCACTCGTAAAAAAAGGTGCTATTATTGCATTAAGGTACACCGTGTACTCATATAGTTCAGTTTTATGCATTACGTGACCTCAACACAATCGGATTACCTACCAAGTTTCATGTCCTACAAACCATTGACTGTGGATGGACTGGTTCAGATGTCCTTGAATACTTTAAAAATGTTGGCACTGAATGTTGACCACACTCACCGAATTTCATTCCCGATCCATTCCCAACTAGCAAAGTTCATACTTTATAAATTATGCCTTTTGCTTGTGGAGAGCCATTGCATGCAGCATGACCACACACACACCAAATACATATATACACACATACTGTATACACGCATACAGAAACACACACAATACACACTACGGACGGACATTTACAGATTTTGATTAGTATGGGTCTGCCTGCATCTTGCAGACGACACAAAATGATAAGGTAGGGTTTAACTTTTAAACGTATATTATTTAAAAGAAAAAAAAAAAACGCCTGGACACTAATAAAAGTAGGTGCAAACGGTAGGCACTATATTGTAATTATGGCACATTAAGGTGCTACTTAGGCTTTGAAGACAATGATCATGGTAAGGGTAAGATTAAATTAAGGCAAGACATACAAGATATTCCGAGGGGATCCGGGGCTCTGAATTTGCTCACACTTATCTCACATCGTTCCATTGAAGAATGTTGACAATTTCAGCTTTTTGTTTCATTAGTTTTTAATTTCCCATTAATAGGTTTCACAAATTATTGCCAAAGATGTGCATCAGTATGTCAAATAACATCTTCAACATTCGATTGACTACATCTGACAAATACCTCGTCACTTTTGACTGAACATGGATCTACAAAGTTTTCTGGGCAAATTTGGACTGAAAATCTTGACCAGATCTTCTCAAACTTGAATTTATTCTGGTCAAATTTTTGAATAGAAAACTGAGTACGATCATATTTAACAAGGCATTTTTAAAATTGATATTATAATTAAAAAAAGGGGCGCACTAAAACTTGATAAAAATTAAAGAAGTCCCAAATGATTAAAAATACAGGTCACAGCATGCATTGTCCTCGCCATCGTGAGTTGTAAATGAGGACAAGGGTCACATGAAGGTGACCAACGCATGGGACACTATGCACAAGTTTATCTAAGTGTCATGAAAAGCGATCGACCATATGTGATAAACAAAGCAATTTATTAATTATGTAACCAATTTAAAGGTCACGCGAGGTCACCAACATGTGGGACACTAACCAAGGGCCATGTTATCTAAGGTCATGAAAATCGATCAACATAGGTGGATAGACCAAGCAATTATAATCTGACTATTTCAGGTCACATGAGGTCATAAAGGTCACATGGGTCAACCAACATTGTGGGACACTAACCAAGGGTCATTATATCTAAGGGTCATAGAAATCGATCAACGTATGGGATACACCAAGCAATTTTATATTCTGTCAATTAAGGTCACATGAGGTCACCAACAGTGGTAATTTATCTAAGCTGCCATATAAATCAGATAGACATATGTGGATACACCAAACAATTTATAATTCTGACCATTGTAAGGTCACACAAGGTACATGAGGTCAGCAACAGGTCTGATCGACATGTGATAGATAAGCAATATGATAATTTCTGACCATTTCAGGCCACAGGAGGGTCACCAAAATGGGGCGACACGAACCCAAGGCCAATTTATTAAAGGTCATGAACAATTGATCCGACATATATGGATACACCAAGCAATTTTATAATTCTGACCTTTAAGGTCGCATGAGGTCACAAAAGGTCACTTGAGGATCATTCAACATGTGGGGGGGACGCTACCCAAGGGCCATTATACCTAAGTGTCATGAAAAACGATCAAACATATGTGGATACACCAAGCAATTTCATAATTCTGACCATTTAAGGCAAATGAGGTACAAAAAAAAATGTGGGACACTACCCAAGGGTCATTCTATCTTAGTATCATAGAAAAATCGATCCAACATATGTGGATTACTACACCAAGCCAATTTATAATTCTGATCAATTTAAGGTCACATTGAGGTCACCAACATGTGGGACACTACCCAAGGGGCATTCTATATAAGGTCATAGAAACGATCCGGAACTATGTTGGATACACTAACAATTTTATATTCTGATCATAGTTCAGGTACATGAGGTCAAAACATGTGGGACACTACGTAAGGGTAATCTATCTAAGTGTCCTAGAAATCGATCGACATATGGGGATACACTAAGCAATTTCATAATTCGACCAGTTTAAGGTCACAAAGATCACCATGAGGTCATCAACATGTGGGAACACTACCCAAGGGCCACGGTATCTAAGTGTCATGAAACATCGATCAACATAGTGGATACACATAGCAATTTCATAATTTGACCATTTTTAAAGTCATAAAGGTCAACGACATGTTGGGACACTACACAAGAGGCCCAAATGTATCTAAGTGTCAGAATAATCGCATCGACATATGTGGAATACACCAAGCAGTTTACCCAATTCTGACCAATTAAGGTCAATACGTCACCAACATGTAGTACACTAACCAAGGGTCTTTTCTATCTAAGTGTCATAGAGATCGATCGAAATATGTGGATACACCAAGTAATTTTAAAATTCTGAACCATTTAAAGGTCCACGAGGTCACATGAGGCACCAACATATAGGACACTACCCAGGGTCATTTATTGTAGGTCATGTAAATCGATCGACATTATGTGGCTACACAAGCAATTTTATAATTCTGACCATTTTAAGGTCACACGAGGTCACCAACATGTGGGACACTAACCAAGGGCCAATTGTACTAAGTGTCATGAAAATCGATCAACATTATGTGGATACACAAGCAATGTTATAATTATAATCAATTTTAAGGTCACATGAGGTCATAAATGTCACATATGGTCTAATAACCATGTGGGACACTACCAAGGGCCATTTTATCTAAGGTGCATAGAAATCGATCGAATTGTGGATACACCAAGCACAGCAATGTATTAATTATGCCATTTAAGGGCACACGAGGTCACAAGGGTCAAATGAGGTCACCAACATGGGGGACACTACCAACATGCATTTAATCTAAGTGGTCATATAAACGATCAACATATGTGGGTACACGTACCGTGCAATGTTATAATTCTGACCATGTTAAGATCACATGAGGTCACCCCAAACAGTAGGACATACCAAAGGGTCATTTTAGGCTAAGAGTGCACAAATACGATCGACAAGGCCATGTGGATACACCAAGGCATTTAAAATTCTTATGACGGGACTTTAACGGTCACATGAGATCACAAGAGGTCAAAGCGTACCAAACGCTAGGCAGAGAATCGGTTACGCAAAATACCGCCAACCGACATCCTATACCGCCAATTTAATACCGTATTTACCGGTTATATAGGTTCTCCCAATTGAATTTGAACACAATCAATGATCGGCTCAGAGCGTCTATCCCTGTCATAAATGCAACCCGGAAGTTATTGCGCACAACACCCGAGGTCCTCCCGCCTTTCATTTCAAAGGTCCGGCCGTTTCCCGGTTTAATTGTTAATACACAGTTTTTCTAACAAAGAAATCGACACTATCTATAGGCATGTTATTCCATTTTAGTTTCAAATCAAGTAAATGAATTAGTCATTTACTTGGAAAGGCTAAGGCTTGTGAACCTAAAAAAGGGGTTAATCGAACGGTCTCCACCGCTTCTTTATCCAAAAGATCCGACCCGACCGGGCTTTAAAGGGGGATGGACCCGATTTAAGGATATGAAGTTTTCATCTTGATAGATTGGCCGTCACTCCAAAACCCCACCGTAAAGTTTTCGCGCCCGAGAGTTCATCCGTTTGATACGAGAGCTACAAAAAAAACATGATTTTCTAAGACGAAGAGAGTTTACTGTGCTAGAATAATAGTGGTCGACCAATAGGGGCACATTTTCGCTCATAACTTCCAAACCCAAAACACCCTTGGCTCTAAGCTTCACAGGGTAAATGAGGGAAAAAATAGCAGTCTTCGTCTGATACCAAAAAATGTTGACCACTTCCGGATAAAATTAAAATATGGGCTTCTGGGACGAGGCTGGGCTTTAGCGATCGGGCCTGGACCTTTAATTAGACGTGCGCGGCTTTTATTTTCATACCTATATTAGTTTTGTCTGTTAACCTGTCCCTGAATTGTCATCATCTGACATGTATGATCCTTCCTTGTTTTAATTGTTCTATCCACTCATTTTAATTCAAAATACATTTCATGAGCTAAAAAGTCAATACAATTGGAAGGAAGGAAATCGAAGTGTATTGATGTTACGGGGACAGCAATAAGAGCAGCTCTAGCAAAGAGTTCACCACAATCATGAGGTAGGACCATGTGCGGAAACAAGTCAGAACTGGCCTCGGGGGTTCATGACCTGAAGCCCCGGGGACTGGCTGCGGAAAGGTGGACTCTCCCACGTGCTGATTCAACACAATTGTTTACGTGATTTGACGAGAACCGAAAGGAAGCAAGCTCCAAACTTGGAAGGGAGATCTTCTCTGCCAAAATTCAGAAGCAAGGACTAGAGAACATGTATGCATTTAATGATTTTTACATCAACGGATACACAGTTTTCTGCATTTTCAAGCTATTCCTACACATTTCAAGTATTTCTCAAGTAATTGACAAATTAAACAAATTATAAAATTTAATATACATGTACTACGCACGTGGGAATCCCACTGACCTCATGTCAGTGGGGAATCCCCGCCGAGGCCTCGGAGGACGGACGGCCGCAGGTTCCACTCTTGCCCCTGAATGGTTCCGCTCCTCTTCTTCAACATTAAATGGGAAATACACATTTTTCAGAACCAGCAAAACATCTCACCCAATTTTGGGGGGCAGCGTTAGCATGGTGCTTTTTATGCTAAATGTATTAAAAGATAATGAAATGACAAACTCGCACTTTTATCTTTGATTTCCCTTGAAATGAATTTAGAATCATACTATTTTATTTATGCAGGGAGCAAATATGGAAAGGGTCCAAGAGTTTGCGGCGAATGACGATAACAGGTCTAACTGGAACGTGGGCTGTGTGATAGATTAATATTGATGAAATCATCCTACCCAGTGTGTGTCGTGTCGCACGATTTGATACGACTTGCGGAAAATCGGAAAATATACCTACCTGCAACCCCCCCACCTCCCTTTGCCGTGAATTGTCAGTGGCGTAACCAGCGGGGGGGGGGGGGGGGGGGGAGCAGGGGGCGAGAGCCCCCAAACAAAACCCTTGCCCCCCCCGTTCCGCCCCCCAATGAAACTGACCTTTTGTAACGTGTCGAGGGAGAGCGACCCAAATTTGGCCCCCTCCCCTCAAAAAAAAGTCTTGGGCAACCCCTTCAGCCCCCCCATTTGAAAGGTTGGTTGACGCCATGGTGATTGTAAAATAACAGGGGAAATACCTATGTGACGAATTAGGAAATACTAATACAAACAATCACGTTCTTCAGAAAATAATACGTCGTGATTTCTTCTGAGCCGTATACTGCGATATATTATACAACCAAAGGAAGAGAAACACGGTTTTTGCATCCACAAGTTTAAAGCATAAACTTCTGCTTCGTAATTTTGCCAGACTTGAAACCAGTATGGAATGTGTCGCGGTATTCATTAACGGCCTCGTTGTCTTGCAAGGAACACGGCCTGTAATATGGTAAATTTAGTGGTCTTGTAACTGCGCCTATGGACAAGGGGAGTTGAGTGGGTTCGCTATTTGCACATGTTCGTGGATTGTTTGGTTCGATTAATGAAACTTTAACTATCATATGCAGATTGTTTACACCCCGGGCTTACACTGCGACTTGTTTGGTAACATATAGCTTGCATTGTACATATTCCATCGTTCGTTTGTATGTCATCAATACTAGGCAACATTATTCGGGAAATGTGCATCTATTTTAAAGTAAATAAACAATTGAAATGATGCTAAATATGTAACAAAAATTTCATGTCCATAAACGAAGGTTTAGCAAGTCGTGTTGCTTGTTTGTTTCAGTTGTGATGCGACCTCACGTGGGTCACGTGTGTCTGTGACACTTGGGCAAAATTGGTGACCAATAACCACGCTGATGAATAGCAACAATGTGTATAAATGCAAAATTCGGCACATACCATTGCCTAGTAGGGATTTGTGTACTAAAGCTACCAAACAAGAACGAACATTTTGTACACATCTTTGCAAACCTCAATTCACGAAAAATAGCATGAACTTTAGGACCATGAAGTAATATAGGAACAATAATAACTCAGCAAGAACCCGGGATCCCTAAATAAAAATTATTCGAATTCGACCCTCTTCCATCCTATTATTATTATTATTTCCTATAACGGATTCAAAACCAACCCTTTAAATTAAATGGTATATTCTTCACTTCCGTAGCCCCCGACCTTATAAACTCGAGAGGATGTTAAGATGGGGGGCAACATGCCCCGGGAACCTGCGTCGTCGCATGCCAACAGCCTGGGAACCCCGGAAACATACCATTCAAATAAAAAAGTTTTTAAATCGCCACAAACTCCCCTTCGAATATAAAAATGAACACAAAACACCTCCAAATAAATAATAAATATCCTAAACAACTCCCTCTACAAATCTAAAAATAAATCTATTAATTAAAATACAACAACATTAAACAATAATACAAGGGCCACCAAAACTACAGAAAAAAACAAATACTGCCAGAGCTATCGCACATGCGCATGGACAAGGGGAGTGGAACCTCCCCTAACAAAAACTTGGGATGCGCCCACATAAATATTCATTGTACAAAAACCTGGGACTGAAACTTCATTACAGACGATGTGCGTTACATCCTTGACGAAGGATTGTAAGTAAACGTAAAAATATATCACCTACACAGTGCAAGCCAGTGACTGATTCTTTGCTCGGGTTGTTATTCCGAAAGTATATTTTATTCTAGGTGTAGATATTAAACACTCGCGCTTTCGACGGCCGCGTTCTCTACTACAACAAACACATAAGTGAGTATTGACTCTGATATCTTGGTACGGGGTTACACATGCGACAAAACAAAACAACGGGAAAACACACTTCTAGGGCGATTTTGCTTACGAAATTCCTTCAGCTTGAAGACATCCCACACTTCACACGCCAATTGAACAAATATTCTCAATCATGGCACGAGATACGCCTAGACTTTTTTCGCCCCTCTGGCGAATCGGTACGATTAGATTAGCGTCACTCATGAAGCTAAAATAAATTTGGGGAAGGCCCGATAATGCAACCGAGCATGTAATTGTGGTGTTTTATAAATATTTGAAGCGGACAGACTTCCCTGCCTTTAAAGACACATAGGACATTTCCATAAAAAACGCCCAAATTTTTTTGAACCCGGGTGTTTTGCTTATTTTTGTATTGTGCCAACCCCCTGAAAGTAACCTCAAAACTAACATATTGTTTAGCAAATCTGTGAAAACATTTTTAAAGAAGCTGATTTCAACTGATTTTGGTTATAAAGGTGTCAACATTTGCCCCAAAAAGTGGTTATCGTAGCGGGGGGGAAATTGGTTTTTCGGCAGCAAGGTCAAATAACAGGGTCAAATTTTGAAAATTGATCGCAATCATGTTTGAAAATATACCAAGTTAATAGTTTTTTACTCATAAGGATTCCAAAAGGTAAGTATACAACTATTGACTGCTATGAGGGGCATGGTTGACACTATGTCCCAGGTGATCTCGAACAACTTACTATGCCCCGATGCGTAAGCCGAGGGCCAGAGTATGGTTTCGAGATCACCGATGGCCTATAGTTTCAACCATGTCCCGAATAAAAAGCAGTCATATTGTTTTATATACCGAATATATAGATTTCTGTCATCCCTTGATTGGTTAAAAGAACTTTCTAATCCAAGATTCCTTTAACATAGGCCTAATATGTGTATGCCATGGTTTAAAGACACTATCAGTGATTTGATAAATCCGATACATGAAAAATCATAAAAAATCAGATTTTTCATGTCTGGAACTAGTATTGGGTATTCCAACATACCCTACAAGTGTACGACCAAACGCAGCCTAATAAGGACAAAATCGTTTATTCTAGTCTATGTCCGAACGGACACTTTCCTACAACACGGAATTGAATTAGATTCGTCTCTTTGAACACTGCCGCTGTCTTCCTTTTCTGTTAATTCTTCAGTTGGAAACAGTAACTTATGAGATTCTTCAGACTTATCCTTCACTTTTGAACTATCTTCAAATTTCAAATATTTTCACTCTTTCGGATAAATCACTGATGTGTTTTAATAACAACAATTTGTTGTAATCTACCGATAGTTCTCCAGGACCCAACTTCTAAGTGTTCCATTAAACAATACCAAAAGTATAAACAGCAAAACGCGAACAGTTAACAAGTTAATTCCAAAGTTCCACTTCCTTTCAATTCCATGTCAACAATTTTTAAAAAGTCCGCACCATGTCTTGTAAGTTCTTCCTGCCATGATTGCAAAGTACAGCGTTATAATCCAGGAACACCTTGTCTGTAACCTTGTGGCTCATTCAAATCCCTGACTCTTGGAATTAAGGCCATGTCCTTCTGGCGATATGGGATTTTTGTGCTTTACAACACCCTTACTAAGCCTAACCTTGCTGTTTTCAGGTGCTGAGAACCATTTGAAAACTTTTGAAGAATTAGCAATCGGCTGGAACCCTGATATCAACTTTCCTTGTTTGAGAAGTGACCGTTGGAGTCCCAAAACGGATCGCCATCATCGACTTTTTGCTATACAATGCCATTTTTCTGTCGGCACGAATGCGTGCTATTTTTTTTAGTCAAGCGAACTCCGAATCGCAACCTTTCCACGCCTTCAGATTGGTCCGTCACCGCTGCAAATAATCCTCGAATATCTTCACGACGTATTTTACCTGCCGTTTGTATTAGCAGTATCAGCTGCGTTTATGATTCATTTAAGATACCTTCTCATCTCAAGCTCAAGCGTGGCCTGTGGTTCAGCCTTCGTTGCCCTTGTTCGAGTTGTTTGTACCGTCCTTCTGGACAGCACGTGTGGTAAATGTGAAACAAAGATTCCCTAAAAGCGATCGCCTGCCTTCAACACAGAAATTGTGAACACGGCGAGTTCGCGCTGTATTCATCTCTACACATCTTCCATATTACACTCATAATCGGATGGATATCCCTTACGGCAGTCTCTATCTGGAAGATGTGTCCCTCCGGGCATATTCAATTAAGGATCCCGCGTCTCCCAGGGCATAGTTCATTTTTGGTTCATTCTTTGAAGCTAGTTGAATTTATGCCTCCACTTTTACCACAATGACAGGAATCTATATACAGTGTATATAATTTTTGCCTAATGCCGCCAAAAGTTTTGGAGTTATAGGCTAAAAAACTGCAAAACATACACAAGTGGTCATTTTTCAGTTGTAACAGGTCAATTTTAAAATTACTCCAAGTTTGATAAAAAATGGTGCCAAATTACAGATGGAGCGCATAGGATAAAAATAAGGAATTATTTTTTGAGTGTCTTAATGCTTACTTACCGGAGTGGGGGAGAAAAACAAGGTCAAAGCCCGATTGAACAATGGATGGTTGACCTTTGTTGCCCTACATTGGTAACTACGCATTTTAAGTTTACTCACTTTTACTCACTCACGTAACTCAACTTTTTTTTTGTGGTAAATGTTGACACCCATAGCTACCTAAATCAGTTAAATCAGCATTCTTTAAAATTTTTTTGCACGATAACTGCTTTGAGGGATACTACCTGTGAATTCGGCAAGGCCTCCAATTCTGACTGCATGTTGTTGGATGTGGTGGCAGAACACTGAATTCAACTGCCGCTTGGGTCACGATACACCCAGATCAATCTGTGGTAGAGGGTTATATCCTTCTACCACAGCGAAAGGTATTGCTTTTCCTTTCAGTGTGTCTGTTACACACAAAAATTACATACCTGATTGTTGATTAGATCTTACAAGTTTCCCTTAGTCAAAATATGCCATATACAAAATCATTGTAGACACAATTGTTAACCTTTAAATCGTAATGAAGATTTAAAAATTAGAGAGAAGAAAACGTGATCTTTTACTCCACACAAAGTCAATGGTTTGCTTTATTCACGTTGCAACAAATGACCCGAGCTCATTTTAACATTCCGTGCTAAAGTGAAAATTCCACGTCGGAAAAATTATCAAATTGGTGTTTGTTAAATGTGGAAGTGCGATCGGCGCAGGGCGACGCGTTCTCAGATTTGATTCCAGGACAGATTTACTTGTCTTCGTCAGATTCGAATTATTTCGGACAAATGTGCGCCACATAGTCAGTCCATCAGGACTGCATTGTGGTGGTCTGAACTGCATCTGTTACGTCACATTTTCTCATGTCCACAAACATGAAGGAGGACATCCCACACAGACAAGTTATAGAAGTTGTAAAATTGTACTCCGAAAATCATAACAAAAAAACAATAGCGTCACAAAAGTTGAACGCTTTTGGTAACGCCCGTTATGTGACAGCCTTGGGGGTCTCAATCATTGTCTGCATAGCACGCGAAGCATATGCAATTAAGATTGCGTTCTTCATCAATGGTGGCAGGGGTTCCAGCAAACATGATCATGCAGTGCGTTTTATAGTCAGATGAATAAGAGCTATGCATCACAGCAATTCCAATACTCCAGATCAATGAGGAGGTAAAGTTTAGTTTAGGACCCTAACCCTAATAGGGATGAAATAGTTCTAATCCATTCATTCTAAAGCAACCAGGCTAGATTAGATAGCTCCAGTGAAGTGGAGTGAACATTTTCGAACAAGGTTAATTTTTGGAAGAGGGCAGGGCTTGCAAAAATGAGGGAAATTATGGGGGAAACCAGACAAGGTTAAAACAACTTTTGAAAATCGCAAAAATCGGCAACATTTCGGCCCTGAAAAGACACCAAACAGGTAACAAAAATCATGAAACTTAACCTAATCGATTGGTTTAAGAACTAACATCCGTTACTGGAAAACAGGGTTAATCTTGAAAGAAAGGAAGTGGTTTTGTAGGAACACAGGTGGAAGGAAAGAATTGCGAGGAAAAACGCAATCGTTCTAAAGTGGAAGACGCCATTAAAAATGGCAGCCGAATACTTTTGTTAACCCATCCCCCTGATGGTCCAAAAGTTAGAAGGGACAACCAAGGGGCCATCCCGACTGGGTAAGTGTAAACAGCGTGTTTGGGCATAGAATACGCGCACGCTAAATTACGCAGTGCAAGCCTCATCGCATGATCGGGAGTGTTTATCGGCATGTCAGTAGCTTGAAAGGATTTTTGAACAATTACTTCAATTAGGACCACAAAAATGTGTTTTTAAAGCAGCCATGGATAGAATAGGTTTTTTTCTGAAGGTGAGTGGATCGAATTTGGGGTTCGGTGGATAATTTAAGTAGTATTTAACCAGTTAAACCATGTAGGGTCCCTAAAATTACACTTTTGCACGAGTGAAAGTACTCTGTAACCGTTGCATTTCACTCTTTGAAAAAATAACGTAAAGAGTTGAAGGCATCTTCCATTTTCTTGCTCAGTGACTATTTTACGGCTTCAGGTTGGTTTTAAAATACTTTTCTTGAGAAAACAAATGCGAGTGAGAAATTACTGACATCACCACACATTGAATTCACAGTCAATTCACAATCAATTTCAAATTCAATTTATTTCATTCATTGCCATTTCATTGAATAAAATACTAGCCAAAAATATGCAGTGCAGTGACTCACTTAGAGACACTGCACATTAAAAAATAGTGCCGTGTCCTCAGAATTTTCAAAAATCTATATTTTTGAGTGGTGGTAAGTGCTTCTTATATTATACAAAAGGCCTCACCCGAAATGATGTAGACCAAATCAGCTTTCCTTATGGGTAAAACAGAACGATTTTTTCTTTAACGTCGCCAGGGGCGGACGTAAAATTTCAGCAAGACGACGAAAATGGCCGTTTAACACAAGTCAAGATCACGCACGCCGTATGAATTTCCCACGCTATGCACACTGTTTGATCAGGCTATAAACCTTCAGACCTTTGTGGTTTTAATTTTGAGTACTAAGTCTAGTACGAGTCAAAAATATTCATGTTAACTGATTGAGGTACTCTCAAAAATATTCATGTGCATAACTAATATACAACATTTGTGAGTAGAAGTTATGGAAAACTTAAAAGTTGGCCTACAATTACCTGGATGTCTTTATCCTCATATCAATGTCCTTTGGAGAAATGGAAAAAGGGGTAGAGGGAGATAGGAGGGTTAGGCGGATTGGCTGGTGTCTTCTGTTTTGTGTGTATGTTATTTTGATGTGTAAATAGATCTCTGTTTCTAACCAGTAACTCATGAAGGCAGAGAAAGAGCAAATGAAGAAATTTCATATTTTGGGAGAGTGAAAAGTGTGCCAGTGCCGTTTTAAGTTCCTCCTTGTAAATAAAATTCTAGATCATGTTAAATTACCACGCGTCGTATAAACAGATCTAGGCCTATTTTACTTTTCCTTAGTTTAGAAATAGAATCTTACCATTCTTATTTTTTGACCCCAATCATAACGGTTATCACCCGCCATGCACAAATATTTTCCTGGGCTGCTCTCATATGCTAATGAGGTGTTGCCCCGGTGACAAATGCCGTTCTACGCAACCTTTGTCACACTAATCATAATTTTCAAATGTGGATTTCTTTTTGAATAATTGTAATTTGAAAGAAATTGATACTCTGTGGTTTCAAAGAGACGTTTTCTTTTATATCTGTCAAATTCTTCTCAAGACAATTTTTTTGAAATGTTTTTCACCTTGACTTGGCTTGGAATAATATTTTGTTTTTCACATGCTGAAGAGACTGTTTACAAACATGACCTCCCCAACTTTGCAATAAAATGGCGGATATTTTGAAAGGAAGTTGGTGAATTTTGACAATCATAATTGGCCTTATTGTACGTTTGATTTTATAGAAGCGAGTGTCTTTATGTAACTGAAACAAAGAAGATTATGATGTTTACAATGTGTCAACGTCATGTTTATTGAATTCAAGCACTGCCACAACTCATGTCAGTGCATGCAATTCATAATTCATCAAAAAGGGCAGAATTCAACACACATGACGATCGTCGTAAAGGCGATCCTGTCGATGGGGTCCACGAGATTCATAGGAAGAAGAAAAAAAAACTCTTCCCTCCAGATGTAAGCTAGCAACAAGGTTAAATAGCTCCCGATCCCGTTAAGCTTTTCCAACAAAGTTAAATCATTGGAAGGAGGGCAGGGGTTCGATTTATGAGGGAATTATGTGGGGTAAACAGGATAAAACAAGGACAAAATGTCAAGGCACAAAGTGAAGGACAATTTTTGAAAATGGTGAGAACCCTTGATTTTCGTCAAGGTTTTTGGCTAAAATAACAAAAATCAAAAAAGATCTGTCTTTTATGTACTAACCGGGTTTCGACGTAGCTATAAATCTGTTACTAGAAATAAGGATGTAAATGAAAAAGTGAAGTTGTGAGATAGATAGGTGTCAATTTCTAATAGAAAAAAATAAAATCCTCTCTGCTTCTGGAGTAGAATGACATCAAGATCATCCTTGCAGGTGAAGCAGATCAGGAGATATTAATTTTTATGTGCTCCACAATGTGCTAAGGTTTCTGCTTGAAATAAGCAAATAAGGGAAAGTGACTAACTTGCATATTGGGTTGTGAAAAAAGGTATAATAAATGAGGGAGGGGAGCTGACATCTTTTGAAATATTTCCCTTCTACATGTGATGGACAATCATTTTAAACCAAAACTAGTGCCTTGAGCAGACCTATTTTATTTTGGCCTACCAAAGGTATCTTGTTCAATTTAACAAATGGACCAGGCTATTGCTTCAGAAAAATGACGAAGTCCAGCTCATTATATGCAAAAATGATATAAAAGGCCCGCATTTCATAAGTTGGTCCTAAAAACTATTACATGGTAGAAAATAACAAATGTTGTGTTTTTTTTCATTCAACAGAGTATTACATTTAATCAATACATTCAGACCATTTAAAAAGTATACATTTTGGAAATAGCTTATTATTACAATGTTGCCAAAACAGCTAAGTACACCTTGGTATACAAGGTGGGTCAGAAATATACAGGTTGAGTGAAAACAAACAAATAAGATTAGCATTTTTCTTGTCATGGTGAACTGTGTGGTTTCCTTTCTGGAATGATAGGTAGATCAAATAAATATGGATTCAGAAAGGTATACTTAGGCCCTTCAAACAAGCAAGGAAAAAGAGTTCACAATACAAGCGTTAACATTATAAAGGGTGGTCAAAATGATGCTTTTTTTAGTGTAAAATACATGTATTAAAAGATTTTCATGTATTTTCAGAGTTAAATATTTTCCTGGTCATTGGTATGGAAGCAAGTTGCTTTCTAACCATATATAACCCATACTCTTGTGTACCTTTGATTACACAGGGTGATCCTAATATAAAATACCCTGTAGAGCAAAACGTCTGGTGCTCAGTTTCTGAATGCTATGGAAGTTGAACTATAAAATATAGGGAAAACAGGTAGCCAGAAAGTATATAGTGTAGGTATCTTCTAAAACCAGCATTCCTTTGATAAAATCATGGGTGATAAAAATGGAAAGCCATCCTGGTTGTATTTTCACATTTACAATGGGTCCTGCCACATAGAAAACAGAAACAATCTGAATATACTCTGATGTATAAAGCATAATTTGTCCTACATGCATTAAAACACATTAGTCACACTTCTAAATATTGTCTACAGGGACAAAATAAAGCATTTATTGTGGACTGAAACACATGCTGAAAGATGAATTTGAATTACACAAAAAAATGTCATTAAATAAATCCAACCATATACAATTTGAACCCCCCTCTTACATAATGATTTAATATTTTTAAAAAAATATTTTTGTGTTTTAAAACATGACCAGTCCAAAATAACCAGTCTCAAGTGATGTATAGAAACACAAGATTATGACATGTTTTTACCATGGACACTTGTAGATTTAGAATTACGTCACAAAAAGGTATTTTTTTTCCACCCTGTATTAAATTTAATCACCCTGTATAAATGCATGGTATTTCTTTGCAAGAATTTGCATCTAGGTATTGCAACAATGATTATGAAAAAGAAGTATTTCCTTACTCTTTAATATTTTTCAGGTACAAAGGTCGAAATATGGTATTTTTTCAGTTTTTTATGTTTGTGAGTTCATAGGGCTGATCCGCCACGATGCTCTCCACCGACTACACCAGACATACTTCGACAATTTTAAACGTAACTTCGATATTATCCACTCAAAGAAATGGCTTTTTTAAGGCGCCATTTCATTAGTTGGTCTGTCAAATATGGTGGAGATATTACATTTGTCCACACAAAATTTTATGTTCAAGTAAAATATTTCAGGAAGTTACTGACTGTATGACAACAAAATTGGTATCATTTTTGTAGCTAATTTGTTCTTTTGTAATGCAACAAGTCCCAGTTAATTTGAGATGGATAATACCGAAGTTACGTTTTTAAAATTGTCCAAGTATTGTCAGGGTGGAGTCGGTGAGGAGCCGTCGGTGGGTGGAGGAGCAGCCATAGACTTTTACACATAAAAAAAAACTGAAACTACACTAAATTCCTGACCTTGTACAGTAATTTACCAGTAATGGAAATAATTTCTTTATAAGCATTTGAATACCTAAAGATGCAAATTCTGCAACGAAACACACACCATGGATTATACAGGGTCAGTAAAATTGTACAGGGTGAAAAAAAGACTTTTTGTGAAATCAATTTCTAAATCTTAGTTGGTGACATCGGTTAAAAACAATGTCTTAATATGTGGGTTATACAACATGAGACTGGTTATATTGCACTGGTCATGTTTTAAATTTGTATATGATAGAAATATATACAGGGTGGTTCAAATTGTTTAGGGTGGATGTATTTCATGGACCATTCTTTGTGTATTTTAAATTCATTTTCAGCTGCGATCAATCACAATATAATGCTTTATTTTGTACTGTAGAAATATTTAGAAGTGTGAATATTGTGTTTAATGCATGTAGGACAAATTATGCTTATACATTTCATGTGTATATTCAGAATTTTTTCTGAGTATATGTGCAGGACCTTTTTAATCGATGAGAAAATACAGAGGATTGCCCCCATTTTTATCACCCTATAATGATTTTATCAAGGAATGCTGGTTAGTTTAGAAGAGATTACAGTACTGTACATATATACTTCTGGCTACAATGTTTTTACTAATATTTTATGGTTCAACTTCCATAGCATGACACTTGAGATCCAAGAAGTTTTGCTATTACGGGTAATTTTATTCTGATCACCCGGTATTAATCAAAAAGTACACAAGAGTATGGGTTATATATGTTTAGAGAGCAACTGTGCCTTCCATTACCAATGACAAGGAAAATTGATGTACTCGAGAAAAGTAGTCATTAGACAAATCTTTTATACAGGATTTACACTTAAAAATAAGCATAATTTGACCACCCTGGTATAGTTAACACAAGGTATTGTGAATTCTTTCGCCTTGCTTGTTGAAGGGCCTAAGTAATACCTTTACTGAATCCATATTTATTTTGATCTACATATCATTCAGAAAAGGAATCCAAGAGTTCCACCATGACAGAAAAATGCTAACTTTTTGTTGTTTCACCTGTATATTTCTGGACCCACCCTTTATACAACAAGGTTGTAATTAGCTGTTTTGGCAACATTGTAATATCAAGCTTTCAAAAATGTATAATTTTTAATGGTCTAAATTTTTGATTAATGTAATTACTCTGTTGAATGAAAAAAAGCCAAAATTTGTTATTCTACATGTTAATAGTGTTAGGAGCCAACTTATTGAATGCGACCTTAAAGAAAGAACAAAATTAGACTACAAATGACACCAATTTTGTTGCCTACATCAGTACTTCCTGAAAATTTTACTTTGACATAAAATTTTGTGGGAAAATGTTAATATCTCCACCATATTTTTTTTTGACATACCAACTTATGAAATGCGACCAAAGCTTCATTATATAATGGACTTTCATCTACATAGAGATTTAACCATTCAGTACACTGTGGTCAAACAGTGGTTTACATTTCAAATATGCCAGATGAGATGCACATTTATTTCCTACAGTATAGTTGTATCTCTGAAAAAAAAGGACTAATTAGTATGCGAAACACTGAATTGCAATTTGCGGTGTGATCATAACATGCTGTGAAAAAAATGTTTCACAGGAAAGTGTAGAAATATTTAAAGATTTGAAAGGTACAACGCGCTTTGATTTGCTTGATTTGCAGTGATGTCTCTCGAAAGACAGAAAAATGGAGAATTTACGGTAAATGCATATTTTTTTCAAAAAGGGAGGATTAAATGGAAAAGTGCCCTCTCAGACATGAATCTTTAGATCATCTTCTTTCTAAAAAGGGGTGGCAACGTTATGTAAGTTGTGAAGATCAAACCGAATTTGATTCAAAATATTGGTACATTAAGGTGTAAACAGTGTTCATTTTTAAATGAGGGTGGTGGGTCAACGGGCACAATTGTGTGCCAGAGAGGAAAAACAGGGACTTTATAATGTCTAATTTTGACTTTATTTCTTTGTGATGATTACATTTTTACACAGAAATGATTAGATAAAGGTTTCAATATATAAGCTATACCTTTCCCCAGCCACAAAAATATTTCCTGGAATTTAGAATGCCAAAGAAATTGTTCAAAGTTTAGGGCCCTTGTGGAGCATTCCACCACAATTTGGTTAGTGCCATTTTGACATCCCTCTAGGTAAAACGAGGGCTTAAATTGTTGGAAGGAGGACAGGGCTTTGATTTATAAGGGAAATTATGGGGTAAAAAACTGCAAACACGGAACTTTGAAGAAATGGCTGCCATTGCGAGAAATAAGGGACCAACTCGCAAGAAAAGCGAGGCTCATTGGTTGATTTTTTACAGATTTTTCCATCACAGTCTCTGATTGGATAAAAGTCCGAAAAACTCTACGTAGGAGTAGAGGTGACTATCGGAATAGCGGGGGAACGAAGTTGCTTTTGTCGAGCGTAATGGAACTGCGTAAAGTCGGCGTGGAGTAGCGTGTCAAGGATCGCAGTACAAAAGGGATATGCGCTGCATACGCATTTGATTTTAGCCTCACCAGTGTTCGATTTAGGGAAAAAACTTGCATGTATTTGGTGCATACCCAAAAAAATCTACATGCACACTTTAAGTGTTGCATGCACTTCAAAAATCACAAATTACATTTTTTTTTTTAAATCGATGCCTTAACCTTGGGGCAGTGCCAGGGAAAATCCAGAGGATGTTTTGAATCAATCCCATGATGCATAGCAATGTGCCTATACTGTACTGACTAAACACATGTCAGTACTAGGGGATAAAAAGTGTTAAAAAAGCAAAAAATAAAAAAAATAAAAAATTGCATAATCATGCTAAAAATTCTTAATCATGCTAAGTACTAACGCTTTGTGGGCTAAAATGAGCATTAACCCTAACCCCCTCAAAACCAACAAAACCCAATAGATGGCAGGACTGTTGGGTTATGTACAGTTCAGTAATGCACGGCACCAAAGTGGTTTGTTGTGTTTTGAACAGATTAAAAGTTCAATGTCAAAGTAACACTGTACAGTTTTGTTGGGTTTAGAAGGTTCTACAGGCCAGGTCCCTGTTGGTTTCTGTTGGTTGTACTTGTAGTGGCCAGCCATTGATTTACACATGTCTATTTGGGTTCAGTGAATAACCCATGATAACTTCTTATAGGTAGAGCCCAGCATACATACTGAAGTGTACAAAATAGTTTGTACAGTTTTGTACATTTTTGTACACTTTAATAGTTTCATTTATAAAGGTATGTGTTTGTACTGTTTTGTTCTGTATGGTAGCTATCTAGTGAAGAGAGAAAAAAGGGTTAGGGTTAGAGTCAGAGTTTTTATGTGTTAAGAATCTAGATTTTTATGTGATCACATGACCCTATTGAGGTGAAATTTCCCAAAACTGGTGCATTATGGGATTGACTCAAACCACCCTCTGGGGAAAATCTTAGGAGAGGCAAAACATTTTAAACACGATTTTACTCATATAGGAAAAAAGACCTAATTTTTCCACAATTCATGCTTTTCTTAAAAATTTAAAACCATTTTTTTCCTGAATTTTGAACTCTAGGGGGCGGCCTGCCCCGTGCTTACAATTAGATTTAGAACTTGATCCACCGCTATTCTCAATCTACAGATTTTTAAAATTTTAATTTCTTTTTTGTATGAGGTTTTATAAAGGTGGATTTTGTGGTCTAAATTTGAGCAACACAAACTTTACTAAGGTTGCAGGATTCTTACAGTCGTATGTATGTAACATGCACTGCGTGCATGCATAGTGGAAAAGTTACACGCACCAGAAAAATCTACATGCATGCGTGCATGTGCTAAATCGAACACTGAGCCTCACATTTGCCCATCGGTACATGCGTACTGGCCCCAGAATGCATCAAAGGGAGGGAGTGTCGAAGTCGGTAAAGGATATTACATAGTGTCATGCCGCTTGCCGCTCAGCGGCAAGCCGCTTGGTGTACGCCACTTGCAGGATTGTACTATTATAGTCAAGTGGCACCGCTCTAAAGTTGAACTCAAATCAACTCAATGTGATTTGCCGCTTTGGGCAATACGGCAGCCCGAGAGGCAGGGAGATCGATTATCGGCTGACGCTTTGCCGGGGGTCACCGCTAGCGATTTTGACATGATTGCGTAATGACCTAAATTTCTCATCGAGCGGTCAAAGCGGGGTAAGAGCTATGAACGATGTAAGGACCCATTTAGAGCCACTCTCAAAGCGGAGCTAGCTTCAATCCGATTTCAATGTGAAGGGACCAAGAAGCAGGTTGTAAAATTACTTTTTTTGAATAAATGGGTTCATAGAATAGATGATTTGTCAAGGGGACACCATCTACAGATCGCTGTCGTAAAGGTGATTACATAGTTGTCTTGCCGCGTCGCGTGCCGCTGGTGTATTCCGCTTGCAGGATTGAGCATTATAATCAAGCGGCGCTATAAGGACGTCATGAGCGGCACGCTCCATGGCCCATGCGTTAGCCCGAGTATCACGGTTCCGTAACGCTACATGGGGGAATTTGGTGAGAAAAATTCTAAATTTTAGAAAGTAAAATTGTACCAGTTGTATTTAAAATTTTAATTAAAAAAAAACACCTATCAGCGTGATGGTTGAGTTGTTTCTCTTGCTAATGGTACCTTTTGTAGAACTGTAATTTTGTTTTGATCGGAAAAAAAAATGATTGGGGAGTGACTTTCTCTCCCCGATGCGAATTTGTCACCCTTCCAAATAGGTGACACGTCATAGCCCTGGCGAAGCCCGGGGCTACGAGATTAAGTAGGATAGAGCGGGGTATGGGTTTTTCCGAAGCAAAAAACTGTTGGGAAATATATCACGCTGGCTTCGGTTTCGGTATTGCATGCAACGTTGTAAATAGAGCACAGGGAATAAAGGATGGCAGCTTCCATAATTGTTGACCATTCGTGACATTGTCGAATAATTGGTTTTTTTCGCAAGGAATACGCCACTTGACCATGAAAACCATTATGGTACGTCTTAGGTAGGGATTTTCATTATATATGTGCCGATAGATTTATGCCAATATATTCCTTTTAACCCGGACAGGGTCTTTTGCCGGCCGACGGCCCCCAAGCAAAACGAAGGCATCTATTTTATTTTTAACGGCCCGATGCAACGAGAGCCAAATTTTGCATCTCGGCCGTTTCTCCCGGCACAGGACTATAAAGTAGCGGAAAGTCAATAAGGCCCAGATGCAACAAAAACATCGCGTCATTTTCCCGGAAGACGGGGCCCGATTGCAACGAAAAACATCCCGTCATTTTCCCGGAGAGACGGCCCGCATGCAACGAAAAACATCGACGCCATTTTCGGAAAAGGAAGTTACCAGATGCAACGAAGAAACATCGCGGCGAATGCAATAAAAAACAGGGGATAATAAATAAATAAATAAATTAAATAATGGATGCTTGCACACTGATCTGCATGAAATTGGTAGCTTATAGTTCGCCAAGTCGTGAGTGGCGGCCTATTAAGCTAATCATAGTCGTGCGTGGCGCTATTATGCGACGTCATGCTCCGGTTTACGGTCTAGCAATACGGTTTATGCATAATTAAAACAATACTTATCGAAAATGGTGGCTCTATCCCACGAAATCGAAATGTCTATGGGCATTTGTAGTGTCACCCGCCTGATTTAAAGCATTGCGCCTTCTGCGGGCAAACCGTCCGAAATGCAGAGAAAAGCATCGCATTCATTTCCCGGGATTACGGCCCCAAAGGCAACCGGGAACATCGCGTCATTTTACGTAAAGACGGCCCACCAACTGCAACGAGGAACATTCGCGTCATTGTCCGAAAGACGCCCAAATGCAACGAGGAAAGATCCGTCATTTTCTTCCGGTGGTAAGCGGCACAAGATGCATTGAGGGCCAATGAGAGTCATTTGCGCGACCAAAAATAGTGTGGACGGCCGAGAGCAAAGAAAAACATTTTCCGACCGGTACCACGTTTTCGTTGGCTCTCATTGCCTCTCGGCCGTGTTAGGGTATGCTCTGACCTAGTACACGACCACAACCCAAATCGGTCTAGTCAGAGCAACCTTGGACTACCTTCCAAAGGTGCAGAATTCTGCAAACATTTTGATGTTTCGCTGGCATTTTTGAGCCCTTTGCATTTCGATGCTGATTTGTTTCTAGTTTCGAGTAGTCTCTAATAAGTACAAATATATTAAGGAGAAATCAGGATCCCAAACTTGATAATTTTGATTTGTTTTTTTTTCTTCCAACGTCAATTTCGCCACATATGTTATGGGGCTTTTCCCAGTCTATTTATTAAAATATGGGACTGGAAACTGAGTCTAGTCATGGACAGAGTTGGATTCAAGTCAAAACTAATCTTACCCCCCAAAGGGCGATGTTTGACGCTTTTGTCAATTGTAGCAGGAATTCAGCGTTGTTTTAAAGGGACTCTTTGAAAAAATTGCAGTAAGTAAAATTAAGATGACACATTTCCTATAAACAATAATACTTCAACCATGTCTGTAGGTGTGAAATAATCATGTGCAGGGATGACGCACATAGAACATGGACGAGCGTAACTTGGTTGAACATGCGCCAATAGACACTGTGTAGTTGACGGTGCTTGCATGGTTCACTTTGAAAAGGCTTGGATCGAGAACTCTATCAGTCAACTGCACGAGTTGACGGATAGAGACCGAGTGTGTAAATTCGGGTGGGCCTGCTTGCAGAAAAAAATCAAAATGGACTTTGATATGTAAATTGTTCTCGCCCCTTCAGTCGACTGCACTTGACCAAGACCTTAAAGGCTTGCATGAGAGATTTAGATATTGGATATTTGACATTCTGTAAAGAACAGTAAAAAACAGGAAGAGTTCCAGGCAGGGGGTGGGGTGCAGTGTGGCAATTTCTGGAACAAGGATGATGACATTACTGCCAGCATTTCCCGACTTGGAAAGCATGTTGCCATCAGCTCACAGGTCATTGCTAGTGTATCTATCCGACTATCCCATCTTTCACTGCCAGATCAATATCTTACTAACAAGCCTAAAGTAACAATGCCTGAATCCCAGTTCTGAATGCTTGTGAATTGTGTCGCAAAACATTCTAGATACCCTGTAAATTCTGTCAGGGATGTACACCTTGCTTTTCTGTTCCAGAAACTGCCACAAACTGCCACCGTCCACCCCACTCCCCCTGGAATCTTCCTGTTTTTACTGTTTTGCAGTCAATGTAAACATCCAAATTGGTTTTCACCTTGTAATTGATTTTCACAGTACTGGTCCTTTTCATGATGGTCAATTTTTTTTCCATGCAATTATGTCCCTTTAATTTCTGCCATTTCTGGTACTTTAGCACTTCTCCCGTGAGTGCCACTGCATTTAACACGAATTTAACTGTTAGAATATTTCAAACAGAGTTCATCATGGTTTGACCGTGTAGAACTGTGCGGACCATGCCAACTGGATTAGGCCTGCATTTGATCACAGGTCAACCATAGGTTTGAGAATGGCACCACATTCCAACCTTTGGTTTGCCCCTATGGCTAAAGTTTCCCCCTGGTAGTTCATGTGAAAATTAACGTTTGCCTTTATTGTTAGGGAAATTTCCATCTGTTTGTTTTTTTGTGTGTGTGTCGTCGTAACAAAAAAAAGGCACATAGGTATGGTCTGTGTGTGCATCTTTCTGTCTGTATCTGTGGTAAAAATGTTGACCAAAATGTTAACCCTCATGGATTCCATGCTTTTTTTTTTCCACATACAGCACAAATCATTACGGCAGACGACACTAGGTTCCTGAACACTGTATTTTTTCCCTAAAATTATAAAAAAAGAAAAATTAAAAAAAATCATAAACTTAAATATTCTCCTTAGTTACAGGATTTTGTCATTCAATTCTCTCGCCCACTCCAGGTGGTCAAAGACCAAAAATTCATGAGGTTGATACGGTAGGACCAGCTTAACTTCACCTCAGGTGCCTGTCTTGCGAGCACAATTGGATCTCGCCACCTTTTTCAGACCCCTTCCAGACATGGGAGCCTACCAGCAAAACCAGCTGCTGTTCCACCTAAACGTGGCCAGCAATCCAGCCAACATGGCTGCCCGCTTTAGAAACCCTGGTCCTCTTGTAATGAGAGATTATGGGCAGTGGCGGCAGTGGAAGGTAGAGGACGCCACCGCAAAGGCGTCACCCTTAAAGTTTTCAGCTGTCCCGGAAGACAGACTCTCCTCTTGCAATACAAGTGCTAGACGAGATTTGAAGAATAAAATGAGAGAGGATAATGAGACAGCAGATGGAAGCTATTGAAGCTGCTGAAGCAAAGGCAAACAAAGGGGAATAAAAAGGCACAGAAACGCCCAACTACAAAGGAGAAGACAAAAGTCCACCAATGAAGGGTTCTTGGTGCTCGACAGTTTTTTACCAATAAGAGAAGAGTTGAGAAAGGACGCTCTCACTCAGTCCAGACTCAACTCCAAAAAGACAGCAGCATGTTCAAGTACAGTCCACCCCAGCATGGATTGGTGCTGCATCTTACATCAAATCAATAGGCTGATGACATTGGTAGGAGAGAGAGGGAGGTCTGGATGTTACCCCTCCATCTCGGGAATCTAGGATGTGCGAGAGTCCGATAAGTCAGGCAAGCTAGGAGATAAAGAGACTGAGGCAAGATGAAGCAGTATATTGCCAGATTGAGCAGCTCTCTAAAAAGGGGTAATAAAGGTAGGCATACCGGAAAAGTGGCACCGCTGTGACTGGATCATGTGCCCTTAATAGGGTTGGCATGATATGCCCACTTGGCGCGTGGTCGTTAGCGTGCAATCTTTTATTGCCGATTGAAGGACACAAAGCCAGTCATAGAGTGCCAGTGGTTTGGTATTACCGTGAGGCAGTAAGTGGTATAGGGCAAAACCATGCCACTAAAATGGTAATGATCACCAGCATGCCACTAAAATGGAATGATCACAGATGCCACTAAAATGGTATTGGACACCGCATGCCACTAAAATGGCTATATGGCACAGCGTGACCTAACCCTAAACCCTACCCTAATAGTACAAGAAACCTAAGAGTACTAAATATCTTTGACAGAAACATCAGACGCCCTGTGTGCGGTCCCAACGGCCATGCCCAATTTAAGAAATAAAGGGTAAGATGTCATGTTTATGCAAGAATAATGTGTCCGAGGCAAGTTAAAACATGAATAATGGGCGAGGCGAAGCCGAGACCCATTATTCAAATGTTTTTACTGACGAGGACATTATTCGGCATAAAACATGACATCGCACCCTTTTTTTTTAAATAATTTATGTATAAATGAATAATAAAAGAAAAGACAAATGGCAATTTCTTACTAAAAACGTAAGAGTTGTTTACGTCTTTATAGCGCGCGCCATGTTCCTCCGCGTAAAGGTTAGCGCGTGCGCCTATAGTAATGGTGACACGCGCCGAAAAGAATGTTCGCTTTGCCACCACGAACTAGGGCGTATCGCGACCCATTCTTGTAGAATAATGGGCAGAAACTAAACAATCAAAGAGCGTGCTTTTGATAATGGGCAGTAAAGGTAATAGAATAAAATTTAACCAGCAAGGTCGTAGTATGCAAGCTCTACTGTGCTAGTTAAATAGGTATAAAGTATTGGGTAAATTGCAAAGATGATAGCCTATGACAATGGCAATTCTTGTCAATGAAAATAGCCTCAGTGGCTAAGGTCAAAGCATGAAAAATGCAGATAATAATGCTGTCAATCAGAGGATGATTCCAGGGGGATGATTTAAGCTTGACCGAAAATGCAATTTGAATCACAAATTACCTCATAATATACTTTTCTCACACTTCCTATTTCTTTTGCAAGCAAAACCTGTCAAAAACCCAACTTCAAGCGCTGCGGTCGCCTACTAAACTTGAGGTTAATCAGACTTTTTCAGGTGAATCCATGAAGAGAGGCATGTGCTCTGCCCCTTTTCATCTCCTTTTCCTTGAATATCCTAAAGTCTATGGGCAAACGCTGTGCTTGAAGTTGGCGTTTTTTTGCGTGCAAAAGAATAGGAGTGTGTGGAAGGATGTGGTACTTTTAGGATGTAATTTGGTGATTCGAATTGCACTTTGGGTCAAGCTTAAATCATCCTCTGGCTGTCAATAATACGTATTATAATTCCCTAATTGCTTAATATGTAGTTATATTCATTAGGCCCATATAATTTTGTTCGGTGATACACACTGCAAGGCGTGCTTTGAGTTTTTCAGAATCCTTGGAAATAAAATTTGTATTGTGAGCCATTCAATTTAGCAAATTGTGCCCTAATCCAGTATTTTCACAAATTGCCTTGCCTTGTTTTGTACTTATTTTGAAAACCAAGGAAGAATTCTGAGCTATCCTTTGGTACAATATTTGTTAGGGGAAGGGGATGTTTAGTATAAAAAATCCCACGGGGGAAACTACCCCCTTTGTACGTATGTTAAAAAAAGTGGTGGTCAAGACAATTAGACAAGTTTTTAAAAATAGGCCCCCTACAATGTATTCTTAAACAGCATGTGAAAAATGTAAGGCAATTTCATGGCTGTGCCCAGTTCAATTGATAATTGAACCATCTAGTAAACACTGGTGTCGTTATAATGAAGGTTGGATGCGATCGTTGTCATACTCCGTTTTGCTACACTCGCACGAGCCTGCCATTAGTTGCGTCTTGTTGAGTATGTTGTTGTGTTCAACGGGTGGTTCAATTTTTCTCACGGGGGGTTTGCGGTAGTCCTTTCTTATGTATTCAGCCATAAGGATCACAAAATTAAGATAAGGTGACTCTTGAATTAATAAATCGGTTGTAAGAATGAGAAAGAAAACCTGTCGGAATAGAAAACGCAGCCCATTATTTTTGCGTGGAAGAACTCGGTCTCCGGCCTCGTTTTTCCACTTAAAGTAATGGCATCGCCAGTTCCAATTGGGCGTGAAGGAGTACCGATCCCTATACCTTATCTCTAATTAAAATTAAAAATTAAGAATTAAAACCGTAATACTATGCACAGAAGTAGATGCATGTTTGTCACCTTAAGCAGGGTGGCATTCCAATGGGTCCCAGGTTTCAAGACTTCACTATATAGGAGCTAGTAAAATCTCACTTCCCTTGGCACAGTTCAGTAGATTTCATTCACCAATGTATTAGAAAATACAACCCTGGTTTCTGGGATGAGATATGATACCCAGAGCACAAAAGGTCAGTTCATGTGAATGTTTGTACAAGTTAAAAACAACTTGAAACTGTGTCCTTGGTGGATGAGTATATTGTAACTCATTCAGTGCTTGGTTATTTTGAATTTTGACTTCAGGGATGGGTCCCAAAATGCATTTGGGGCAGCAATTCTATTGGACCAGCAGATTTCAGCCTCACCGCTATACAATCCCTGGCCTCAGACCTCACGATGGAAGAATAACCTTGTTCGTTAAGCATCACAGAATATACCCACGGATGTGAAATCCAAGGTGGAGTAGATGAGGCGCCCCCGACCCTCGAGCGAATGAAGATGAGGCTAAGCGTAAGGCAGTCAGGAAAGCAGAGCAGGATGAACGGTCCACCCCCGCAAGATTGCTCCTACTCACTCACAACAACAGGTTATTGGAGGAAATTAGTAGAGACATTACATGTATGGAGGTTCATATATGAGGCAAGGCCCGTAGCCAGGGATTCAGGAATTATTTGGGGGGATTTTCCAGAAGTGGACCTTTCGAGCGCAAAGGGCTGAGCGAGAATAACGGGTGGGGTGCAGGGGCCGCCATAGGGCCCGTGCTGGAGTCCAGGGGCAAAAGCCCCTGGGGGGGTGGAGGGGAAAAGCCCCTGGAAGCTCTGCAATTTTCGACATTTGAACATTAATTTATGGTAAACACCATTACTTTTCTGGACATTTTATTATTCGAAGTGAACCCCAATTACAATATGACTCGGGGGCCAAGCATTGGAGGCAGAGACAAAGCGGAAAACTTCAGCAGATAAAGCGGACCTTTTTTGCAGATTGCTGTTTGTTGGGGTTGCGTTGCACTCCCCTGGCTATGGCCGGCACGAGACATATGTACTGAATGAGGGTAGGAGTTCTTGAATTATGGGTACACAGTCACATCAGTCGAGGTTTATCATGACCTTAGTACATTTGTGTATCGTATAAATTGTGATATATTCGTGTAATTCTGTTGAGTTTGTGACCCAAATTTTATTTTAGCAGATATGAGGAGTGAATGTGCATGACAATTTTGAAAAGATAGACCAGCCACAATTTCTGGCATAACTTTTGCAAGTACATTGTTTTTATCCCCCTGGCTTGGAAAAGGAAGAATGGGGATTATGCTATCAGTCAAAGCGTCGGCGTTCAAAACACTCTTGTGGAACGCGATACCATGAGACCCATAAGGGTATGGTTTGATGTTGTAACTTGGTTGGGTGGGATCGGACTGCCCATGCCCTTCATCTGATTAGATTATGGCCATGGCATATGCTTATTAGGTACCTTATTTGCATATAATGAGTTAATTTGGGGTTTTACAAACTATCATAAGATCCATAAGTCCGATTTTGATTGAAACTTGGTGGTGGGATCGGACACTGCCTATGCCCTTCATTGATTTAGATTTGGGCGTGGCATATGCTCATTAGGTACCTAATTGCATACTTAATGAGTTAATTGGGGTTATTTTTACCCCCAAAAAGCTTGTGAACAAAACTATCTGAAGATCCATAAGCCCGATTTTGATGATGAAGCTTGGTGGAGGGGTGGGGAATCATGTACTCTCGCGATGATTAGGTTGTAACCCGCTCCTGCATGGGGGATTAGCGGTTCGAGAAACCGCGACGTTGTAGTTTTAACCTATGTGTGTGTACATGTGTATTCCAGAATTCCTCACAATAAAAAAAACAATTCTGCAAAATTAGTTTTTACATTATTGGCTGGTAGTGTTATTTCGCATAAAAAGTATTTTTGCAGGGGTTTTATTTGGTTTATACCTAAGTATCTCCTTTTGTAGCTCGTGTAGAAGATTCCGCATAAAAGTTATCGCGCCGCACATAAGATTGGGCGCGGGGCCAGATCAGGTTTTTTCAGGAAATAATGATATTGATCCGTTACATCCCTGATGGTAAGCATATTTTAGAAAATATATCCCCTGATGGTTTTTGAGTATGATTTATGATACCCACAGTACATTCTTCATGTTAATTATATGATTAATGTAAACATTATGAACTTTTGTTTTTGTATTAAAATGAGCTTGTTGTACGCTACACTGGCAACTGATTCCATTTTGGTTGCTTGAGTGCGTTGAACTTCAAGAAGGAGTGGAAGATTGGGGCCGGGGACAAAATCAGACATATAAAAAGGTAAGTGGTTTTGAAAGCACAGCGCTATAGGTCTGAGTGTTGATAAATGTGTAAAATAAACTCAGGGATCATATAAAGGGGGGGATGGCCCATTTAAGGAATATGACGTTTTGCACATAATAGATTGGCCTTCACGCCAAAACCCCCCTTGTAAAGTTCGCGCCGATATTTCCAATCAGTTTTGATTGCGAAGAGCAAACCGTGTTTGTAAAAAGCCCCCATAGAGTTTCTGTGGTAAAAAATTAATATTGGTGGACCAAATTGGGCTACATTTTCACTCAGACTCCAAACCAAAACATCATTTGGCTCGATAGATTTCCAGGGTAACATGAGAAAAATAGTAGCTTTATTCTGATACCAAAATGTTGACACTTCTGGTAAAATCTGGGGCTTCTGGGGATGAGGGGCTATAGCTGATCGATCGGCCATGGACCTTTAAAGGAAGAACCGTACAACGAAAATAATCATATTAAAAAT
>JAMKCH010006661.1:0-32411 GCA_023653785.1 Ophioderma brevispina | reverse complement strand
ACTGCCGAATTCTGACCCTCCGATCGTCGATCTTGAAAAGTCTTCACAAATTCAAAACAATCCAAACAATCAGAACATCATCCAACTTCCGTCAGCCATAGATAACGCAGACTATATCAGATATGAAAGATAGATCTTAGTCTCCAAAAAAACGGCGATGATGGGGAAAAATTATGTGTTTAAATCCCAGTAAAAAAATTAACATGGCGCCCCTACTGAGACACAAAAGCAAGGATTCTGGTCGCCAGTGACGTCATATGGTCGGTCGGGCGTACCGAGGCTAGCGTGGGACCGCTACTAAGCGTGGGCGCACCGAAATTGTTAATGTGGCAGTAGGGGTGCCTGATGGCTTTTTTTAGCACACCAAAATGCACTAGTTTGGAATCATTTCGTAATGATAGAAGGCATAAAATAAATACATGGACAAAGAGGCTAAGAGAGATTTTTATTTGGGTGTCTTTCGGACTTTGGGTTTCATAACCTATGTCAATTTTGGGAGAGACCTAAAAATTTTCTTTGCGATTTTAGCATACAATGCGGAGAGACTGACTCCGGCGACGTATACCATAACACATAACAAGACAATTCACACATGCAATTTCGATGGTATCGATTTTTCTCGACAAAAACTCAGCTTAATTAAATTGGTTTTATTGTGTAACATAATTATAAGAAAATATCTTCAACAATTAAATTACCAGTTGTTCAATCATGAGAGTCTGTTATTGAAAATCACTCCTATCAATGTTCTCATGTTCATGAACATAATGAAACGGCTCAGAGATTTTTTGTTTACACATCTCTAAGGTAATTATTTTCACAAATAACATTATACTCAGCATCCATAAATTGCGAGAAGAACTAAAGTTTTCTGTAAATAAAATTGGAATTAAATTTAAAAATTAAATACGCAACTGTTTTTTCAAGCAGAAACAAACCGTTCTAAAGTTTCACTTTGGCTCCCAAGTTCCGTTGTAGTAGGTTAAAACCATAGAACCTTGCTGAACCATAGTAAACTGTGATCTTACACAGCTATCTTGACGTTATATTGGGACATTGAACATTGTTTACTTAACTCAGCATTTTCTTTTGTAATCTCCGGATATTATTTTATAATCTCAATTACTCTCGATTCTCTCCATCTCTCACTTCCTCATTGTTTAACAACTTCTACTTGTTTTTAAATTATTTTACTCAAATCACTGCTGAAGACCTTGTTACTCTATGTAAACGATGAATCGTCTGTGTGGCTCAAAATCGCCAAACAGGATTTTTAAGTCTCTTAGAAAAATAGGCATAACTTCTTCCTGAATAGTCCAAATGACACCAAATAAACGTTTTCTGAAAGCCCCCCCTTTTTATCCCTCTTTCAACCAACCAGCAAACATTTTGAGCAAAAATAATTCTTACTATTTTTTATTATTTTTTATTTGAATGTAGTGTTTTATTTGACCACACTGTACAACAATATACATTGCCATGATTAAGAACAAGCACATATGAGATTGATTAGATCTGCTAGGAAGGACTTGGCACCTTACTCTGTCCCCCCAATATACCAACTCCCCTAAATTCTCTGACCAACTACCTGTACTATGACTCACCGACAATATCCTTAGCATTAATCCCAAGATTCTCTCCTCTTATAGTCAGCTTGGTGCCGGGCGGTCCCTCCTTCGGTGACAAACCTGTCACTTTGGGTGACTCACCCTTTGAGCGCTTCATGTCGAAGAATACTACCACAAATCAGAACCTAACACTAATTTGATCTTGCCGTCAAAACCTGTAAAGATAATTGCATTTGAAAGGATGAGTTGAAGGTCTTCTCACTCGTCATTCAGTACAGATGGGCTGTAAAGTGGTTCTTAAAGAGACATGAGATTTCCAGAAAGAAGCGCCACCAATTTTTCTCGAACCTAGGTTTTTTACATATTGGAATGCTTACCAATGTATTAGATCACACCTGAAGTGAATAAGCCGAATACGCCGTCTTTACAGGGTTCCCGCTTAGTAGGATTTTGGTGTCAAATGACAGGCAGAATTTTCACTGGACACGATAAATTCAGATTGAGTAACAAAATGAGGTCCACTTGGACCCCATAATTATAAGCCTCTGAAAGGCAAATTGGTTCAAAACCTATATTTTTCCAAACCTCAAAAGCAAAATTTATAGGACATAATATTTTTGCTAAATGCAGCATTCAAAATAGTGCTTATTGTAGGAAAACCAAATTCACAATATTGCAATGGCTATTTACTATTTGTATTGTCTGACAGAAAACCAACTTGTTAACATTAAAATAAGGAAATGTGATACCTCAAAAGTTTCACCAAATAGCACAATAGAAATCAGGAAATCTTACGCACAATGTATTTGGAAACTGATAAGTCCTGATTAGTAGTACTACATAAAAACATTTGGAAGGCTTGTCTCGGGACCACAAAATATTCCACTGGACCAGATAATTCTGAACATTTGGAAATTATGGGGTCCAGTGGACTTCAAGTTAAAAACCTAAGTGGGAACCCTGCGTCTTTATGTAATAAGATGATGATTTAGTAGTTTCTGTCGTGCACGACAGAAAGTCAAAGCATGGTTTTATAGATGGGGAACGATTACGATAGCAGGCAAGTTCAAAACAAGGTTTGCAGTTTTCTTTTGCTCCTGTTTGTCAGATAAACCTTCCAAATGTTCTCGGTAGGTGGTCTACAACCGATCCAGTGAAATTTGAGAGAAATTCATATCCTAAAAAAATCTCCTCCTGTCACTTTAAACTGACAGAACTGGATACATCCATGATACTGGTTACAGAGGTTCTGTCTACTTCGAAAAAGAAGAACTGAACAGGTGTTCCCAACCACATCATAGTATATGATACAATAACAAGAATGCACACAACTAAAACTCAGAGGGTGTATTGAGTCTATCCCACAATGCACCAGTTTTGGGAAATTTCACTTCAGTGAAAGTCATGAATCACAAAAATCTATTTCTAACCAATAAAAAAATTGTGATTTGACATTCCTTTTTAAATCACATAAGTGGACAGTATAAGAATTTTTATTAATACTCATGATAACGTTTTGTGGGCCTTAAACCCTAGCACAACTAAAATCTCACCAAAAACTTCACTGATGTCTAATATGAGTGATAGTTTCCCCTTAGTCGCCGCTAACGTTCATATACGCTGACTGTATGGGCCCGAAATCGCTGGCTGGGCCCAGCGAACACGCCCGTTAGCGTGCTATCCGGGTAAGGCTGGGGCCCAGAAGGCCCGGCCGTCAGAACTCCCACCGGAATTTGTGATTTCTTGTTCCCCTCTTCCCTCACTCATTCGTCGACCCCCCGGAGATAGGCTGAAAACCGACGTCAGGGTTTAGGGTAGGTACAGCACTTTTCCACCTAGCTACCCAGCCACTAAAATCTCACCAAACCTCACTGTGTTAATTGAGAAAAATGCTAAGGTCCAGAAAGTAGCGATGACGCCATCCAACCAAGACCGTTTGTGGCACGAAATCGCTGGGTGGGCCAGCGGACCCACCGCACTGAGCGTGCATCTTGGGTCATGGGGCTGGCGGCGAAGGGCCCTGGGTTCGAATCCCACCCGAATTTGCGACTTTTCTTGTTCCCCTCTTCCCTCACTCCTTCAGTTCCTCCCGGGAGATAGGCTAGAAACCGCGACGTCAGGGTTAGGGTTATACTTCTTGGACACTTTTTATCCTTAAGACTGACATGTGTTTAGTACAGTACAGTATAGACAGTATAGGCACATTGCATTGCATTATGGGTTTGGTTCAAAACACCCTCTGACTAATACTATGCCCTGAGGCACAGCACACCCATAGCACTCCTTATAACAAAGGAATGGAACAGATGATTTGTACAATAACGCAATTCATTGATTAACAAGATTCCCACAACACAATCATTCCAGCCACTTAAAGGAGCGTGTTCCAATCGTCTTTGGAACCCCCCTGATTTATGCTGGTTTCATACTAGCTTGTCGCAGGGTTCACATTAGTGTGCGTTTTTTGCGTCTATGACGCACTTTTCCAAAGGTGGACGCACTTTGGTCTATATAGAGTAAAATTTTGCGTCTTTGGTGGACGCAAAAAAATAGCCACTTAAAACTACACAAAATCACAGAGTTTGCTAAAAAAAAAAAAAAAAAAAAATTGCATTGCATTATGGGTTTGGTTCAAAACACCCTCTGACTAATACTATGCCCTGAGGCACAGCACACCCATAGCACTCCTTATAACAAAGGAATGGAACAGATGATTTGTACAATAACGCAATTCATTGATTAACAAGATTCCCACAAACAATATTCCAGCCCACTTAAAGGGCGTGTCGATCGTCTTTGGAACCCCCTGATTTATGTGGTCATACTAGCTTGTCGTGCCGTCGCAGTGTCGCACGACAAGCAATTTGCGCAACAGCGCCAGCGCTAGTACACGTGACCATAAAATTGCCATGTCGCCGCACGACAGGATGCGATCATGCTGCGACCTTGCGCTGACAAGCCGATTAAATCGATTAGTTTGTGTGCTGCTCCTGCGACAAGACAGCGAAGAGTGACTTGAACTCAACTTTTCTGCGACACTACCCGATGTTATCGAACACGACCAGCAAGTCTCAACTACAGGTGGCGCCGGGCAAGGAGGGTAATGAGAACACTTTGGCATTCTGTAGCAAAAATGGCGTATTTCAAAATGATACAATCGCAATTCCACGCCAAAGTATTTGATGTTGAGCCGTCTGCCGCAAAATACCACGAAAAAAGTATGACATACTCGCGACACTGTCGACAGCGGACACGAGACAGCACTTTTGAGCGCGCGACCAAAAAAAAACAGCAAGGAGCGCGACAACACGACAACTTGTGGTTTTGCGGACAACTTTTACGAGAGCACGACAAAAAGTATGAAGCAAGCATCATTACACGGAAAGTAGTATCGATTTTGATATCAGATGAAAGGCCATATATTCTTCATTGGCGTCCTGTAATTTTGAGCCTTAAAATCCATTTCATTCTCAACATATAGACAAAAAACTGCTGTTTTAATTGGTTAACCATCAATAATATCAGTATTGCAGTATACATGATTGCTTCTACCATAAACAACCACCCGTTTGTTTCCATGGTACTGATGGGGGTGTATGTGCAAGTGCCAGGACTTAATGTAGGTAGAGAACACAATGACATAAATCGGAACAAGTACCTTTAAAGAACAAATAGAAATGTAAGTATTAAGAATGTAAGCAGCATTCGAAATAAGGCGCTTCCTCGCTTCCAAATACACACAATACCGTAAGTGGACTGCCATTTAAGGCGCTACAGAGCAATGCTCTCCTTAATCACTCTCCTTAAACTACAGGAGAGTGATTGAAGCTCTCCTTAGAATCCGATCCATAGTCTGTCCGTTACCTGTATATTTTGACCATTTTTATGGAATTTATCTTAAAATGGTTTGGCAGGTTAATTTAGTCTCCTTACAAAGGGCACAGACATGTCTAGATGTAAATTATTTTTAGATTCTCTTGATTGCTTGACTAATTTGTTTGTTTTTGTTTTTAGCTGCTCATCTATTGCTCCCCTAAAGTTACAGGAGAGTTCTGTGTCGCTCCTGTACTCTTATTTTAAAAAGGCTCAGTCCCTGCGTAACTTGTTTATCTTACGGTCTGTGATCGTAGCAAATTGATCAATTCCAGATTCCCTCGACCTTGAAAATTGGTGAGGACTCATAAATTTCAAAGTTGAAGGGTCCCTGGACCCTTTGATATTTTTCTTATTTCGAAGCTAGTTCGCAGTGAAACCCTAAATTTACGAGCAAATCAGGACGCATTCTTTAATCGGAATGTTGTTTTCGTTAAATATGGACCGCTCTTTTAGGTTGCAGAAGAGTGTACTTCAAAACGTGTAGCGAAGAGTTTATGAATAAAATACAATGGATAAAATTATCCCATAAGTGTACTAATGTCTTATAAAAACAAATCATCGACAGTGATTGCAAAAAAGGCTTAGAAAATAAACAAAAATATACATCTACACCTTTGCTTCCACATGTTGAGTAATGTTGTGGAACTGTACAATTATATATGGAAGGAGTTCCCTGAATTTTGAAATCTCAAAGCCTAATATGAATTTTATGCATTATGTAAAAGACCTTCTCAGGTAAGTGTGTGCCGTGTTTTCCCGAGCGAGGAGAATATGGAAACAATTTTTATTAGCTCCGCAATATTGCGAAACCTTTTCTTCGGAGGTTTATTAATTTACACTGTCTACTGTTTTGTATAGGAAGTGCTTCTTCCTGTGATGCGGTACGCGTACGCCCAAATAAAAACGTTTCTCAGGTAGAAGTTCCTTTACTATTCGAAGCATGTAATGAAGTATTATTAAGAATGGATCAACATTTTTTCTGGGAATTGAATGGTGAAAAGCCAAGGGTATAAAGAAGTGCTGATAGGAGCTGCGCTACGGGTGCGCCCTAGTACAGGGAACCTTTAGTCGTTTTTTGACATGGTGGTCGGCACGACGTTTAAGGCCAATAATGCATTGAAAAAGCCGTTAGAATAAAGCACTGTAAACTGTATTTAGACTCATGGACTTGTCGACGCAGTGCTGCGTCGGAAGTCAATTACGCTAAGAAAATAACCCTAATGGCCACAGTATTATTATGCCACCTAAGTACTTGTACTTGTTATATTTATCTCCTGCAATTGTGTTTCTTCGATGAAAATAAACATTTTGCAGGAATTTGGAGATATTGTCGGGATTCGTGCTTACACGATTTGATTAGGCAATGTTGTTATAATAGAAATGAGGGTGATCGTTAAAATGTGAAATGCAAAAAGATTGATTAAGGACGCGTTCTGACAGTGCCCGAAATTTCAGTATGACTCCGTGTTGTATAAGTGGCCAGTTGAAGCGAAATGATTCTCATGATTGGCCTAGTGACGCGTTATAATAATTTATCGACCGGATCCTGCCAGCTCAGGCCGTGAGACCGGGGCCCCTGAGGAAAAAAATCTTCTCCGCAAGCTTTACAAGCGTTGCGAAGGTCCACAAGCCATAAGGGTCATAACGTATTGCTGCAACGCGTTGTGAGAACGTAGCAACGCGTTGCGACATTTCCGCAAAGCGTTGCAGGCGGTCGGCCCAATATTGCAAATAAATATCAATTTCTGAAAATCAGTCACAGAAATTCATGATTGATTGGCCGACGCCGCAACGCTTTGCTCGAAATGTCGCAACATGTTGGCTACTTCTCGAACGATTTGCAGCAATACTTTGGCCTTATGGCTGCGTACGCGTCGGGTAAAGTGCATATAATTGATTTCCGTTGTCAATCGTTTGTCACACACTTCCGGGTTTCGCGTAGTTTCGGTACCGCTTGAAAACCCTAATTGTATCCCCATAGGTCTACATTGGGTTGCAGGGGCATATGGGATCCCGGGCGAAAAAAGCTTATGACCATTTCCAGAAGCATTATGCATGCAGACGTTTGGACACACATATGTCCAATTGAGCAATATCATGGGGATTAATGTTAACTAAGGCATTTGCGGTCCTTACTATCAACGCGAATTACTCACGTTGAAGGAAAAAACTTGCAATTTTAATCGGCTTCTATCCAGGATTCTATCACAGCAGCCGGCAATGTGTTTACATCTCACGAGAATATCTATAAACAGACGCTCTATTGAAACTGACCCGTGGAGGAGGGTAGGTCATAGGGCGTATCGGCGTGAAAGGCTGACGATCCCGTGTTCAATTTTCCGTCGTTCAACCTGCTCTTTTGGAGCTTAGGTGATTGCGAACTATTGCAGACTAAACAGCAGGGACATCATGATGATGAAACGGTCACATAGAGCTGGGATAATAAACCAAGAGGGGAATCGAGTGTATTGTGGAATAGCAAGCCCGTAACCCGATTCTCACACACACAGGCGCCGTGGTGTTGCTGCGGAAGAACCGCGTGTCGTAACTTTGAGCGCAAACGAAGCACAAGCATTATAAAAATCTGTGCATAAAGCATTATGTTATCAGTGTTGCATTTCCCAGTGTTCCATGGTTGATCGGCCGTTTTCTGCAAGAATTATGCGAAAACCCATTCGATGAAAGAAACCATGCATCTAAAAAGATTCCTGCATTCCTAATGCACAAAAAGTCTCCCGAGGACCCGTTAATTTTGCTTAGGAACAAGAGCTATTTGAGGTCGAGTGATAGCATGTGGCATCAGTTGTTATCGTGTTTTCACTCGCTGAGTGTGACGAAGTAAATACCGCCGTGTCTCATAAATATGCATTATTAAGGATTTTCCAAATAAGGACGATACGTAAACCAAATCTGTGGGTGCCCAAAAACTATGATAATGAAGGTGCGTATGCTCATTATTAATCGTTTTGGGGCACCTCGATTTTGGTTCCGCCGTTTTCGGGAAGAATCTTCTGGGTCTGGGTTATATTACGTCGTGTTTGAACGGTCACCAATCAACTTGCTGTGCTAAGACAATGAACATCACGGTTTAGCAGTTAGCTCAGACGGTAAAATCATTCTGGCTACACGAGCCGCAGTGATTGTATCAGTAAAAAGATTTCCATTACTGAGTCTTACGTTAAGGACTTAAAAACGAATTTAGAATAATGTGTACTCTAATTCGTTAAATTTCGGGTTGAAAAAAAATGTATTTCCAAATGGCGGCACCTGGGAGCGCACTTCACTGTGCCAACGTGCCTGGATGTAACGACAATACGATTTGCATATGGGCAACATTCAAATGCAAATTTTGACAAGCGCAAATCCCGGATGGTAAACGAAAGCAGCAGCGGCCAATTGATCAAGTCCTCACCGTCCGAGACTGCAGCCGAGTGTCGGAACCTTGGGTAAGTATTTCAATGCATTTTCGGGCATGTTCCCTCACCAATTCGACATAGTTACTATTCATAGAACTGCTACTGTGGCTTTACTACTGTCGCTGGAGACGGTTAGGAAACTGTAAGTATGTTCTAAAAAGGAATTATGAAGAGCACATAGTTGGTCATGTTCCCGTCAGAAAAATCTAAGTAAAAGGAACTCTTACCCGTGATGAACGTTTTTAATTTGGCGTACTCGCCATCACGGTTAGAAGCATTCCGTTATACAATAACGGTAGCATTGCAATGAGTGTAAAATGAATACGCTCCAAAGAAAAAAGGTTCGCAAATATTCGCCGTTTTTCGGAGATATATAAAAATTGTTAATATAATCCTCGCTCGTAAAACAGGACACACACTTACCTCAAAGCGTCTTTTATCATAATAGATGCATAACAATGTCATAATGATTAATCTGAGATACCAAAATTCAGGTGAAATCCTTCCACATATAATTTGTAGAGTTCTACAACAGTGACGACGCGGCATACTAGCGGACATTACTCAAACATGTGAAGCAAATTGTAGATGAATAATTTTGTTTTATTTCTAAGCCTTTTTGGCAAATCACTGTTGATGTTTGTATTATAAGGACGTTTAGCAACAAACTTGGGAGAGTTAATTTTACTGAGTTATGTGAATTCAGAATTTGCCTGTACACGTTTTTAAGGACACTCTTCTGCAAAACTAAAATAGAGCGGTCCATAACGAAAACGTCATCCGAGTAAAGAATTCGGTGATTTGCTCGTATATTAGGGTGCATTGCGAACTAGAAAAATCGGCTTCGTAAAGCCTAAGCCTAAGGTAGGAACGATCAGAAAAAATAAAAATTAGCAACAAAATTCAAAATCATGTGTGAGAAGGAATATATAATTTGTAGTAGTAGGAGGAGGTTGCTTACTAAACTAGGCTATAAATAACAAGCTTATAGTAAAAAAATGTTGTCCGTTTAAACAGACTCTTTTTCAGCACAGGATGAGCTTCAAAACTTGTGACAACTAGCTGGCAACTGCACTGAACGATTGGCTCACTGAAAGCTGGGCTGTGTGTTTTGGCCAAGAATAATCAATAGTTTTTGGCGTGCACGAGGAACAGGGAATCAATACAAGGATTGTCAAACACAAAGGTGGCCCTTTCTTGCATGGTCATTGAACGAGCACAATGAAATAAATTCACCTCATTATGAGGGTGTTAAGTGGAATTAATAGATTTTGACCAGAAATTGATTGAACCTAGCACCACCACAAAAAACTATAATTGACATAGGACCTGAATGTCCATTCCACACGGCAAGGTTGTCGGATTGTTCCTACCTAAGGGTACGTGATCGCCCACTATTTAAGCGGGCCTGAACCAGTGTTGCCAATGCCGCGGTTACCCGCACAATGGGCTACTTTTTACATGCCTGTCGCGCCTAAAAAAAGGCCGCCGCGCGGTTTCCCCAAATGGGCTACTTGTCATCTTTTCAGTCGGCGGCACCCGCGGGTATCCTTTATCCCTCGTACATCTTTATTCAAGCTCGAGAAGTTTTTAACGGTCCGTAATTGATAAGAAGCGCTTCTTTCTTTCTTGAAAATGCTTTACTGCATTCACTACAGGGGTACTCGCTCGGTAACCACAATCGTAACAAACTCCAAACTTCGTCCCGTATCTGAGGCTTGGTCAGTCCGTTTGTAGCTTGTGGCTCCTTACACTACGGGAGTAGGTGTCATGTCTTCAAGTATAACACACAACAAAGAATTATCCAAACAAAAAGGTGACCGTCATGGTGGTACACGTGAGAGGCAATTCAACCTTACTAAGCTGTAAGGTGTGGATGCTCCTTACACGACGGGGAGTAGGTGCTCCTTCAAGTATAACAACAAATAATTATCCAAACACAAAAGTGCCCGTCATGGTGGTACACTGAGAGGGCAATTAAAAACCTTACTAAGCTGTAAGGTGTGGATGTGCTAACCTTACACGACGGGGAGTAGGGCGCACCAAGATCACTCATGTATAACAACAATAATTATTCTAACAAAAGTGACCGTCATGGTGGTACAATGTTCAAGGGTATGGGTCAGTTCCCGGCTCACTGGGGTGACACGTGAGAGGGCAAGTTAAACGCTTGCTAAGCTGTTAGAAGGTAAGTAAAAAGACACGCCGCACGCATCCTTTTCTGTGCGAATATAATCAAATTATTTGGTAAAGTAATTTAAGTGCCATCGGGTAGTCGAAGAAGCAATAAAGAGATAAAGAATAAGAAAAATAAAAAATAAAATGAAGAAAAGAAAGAAAACAAAAACAAAATAGAATAATAAATAAATAGATAAATATAAATAAATAATAAATAAAAAATAAACAAATAAATAAACAAATCAATAAATAACAAATAAATAATATCAAAAAATAAACTAGAAATAGTAAAAAATCAGACTAAACTAAAATGGCATTTTTTCTTAAAAATAGCGCCTCACTGCGCTAAGCGACAAGTGAAAAATTGGGCTACTTTTGTCATTTGCCGCGCCTGGCGCGGCCCTTTGCGCGGGTCGGCGAAATATTTGTTGGCACACTGGCCTTGACTTTTTTCAGATTACTGACGAAGTCTGAGAGTATATAGCAGTGTGACCCAGGCTTCACGCACGTACGCAGCAGATTGCCCGAATCAGTTCAAACAAAAACTTACTCCACAACCGTCACATTATAATATACAAACACTACCCCATTTGCAGATCAGAGGCAGGAAACAAAATTTTCGCTTCACCTTGACCTTCCGTAGTACGGTTGTATTTGTAACGTAGGGTTGGGGGGATGGGAACAAATTAATAATTATAACGGCTTTTAGGATTCTTATTAAAACAACATTTTAGAAGTCAAGTTATTTAATTTAACCTTTAAGTTTCCTCTGCTTTTATTTTATTTACAAATAATTTCAAAGGTTAATTGCTTGCACTTGAACTGCGCTCTAAAACTTTTTTCTTTTCACAACCACCTAAAACATAACACGCACTTATATGACTGGTGAAACTTACTCAATCAAGGGCGAAGTTTTGTCCCGCGGTACCGGGGTGTGTCGGCTGGGGTGTGGAATTCTGCATAGAGTCACCAACGTAATCGCCAGACTAGTCCGGCTAGTACCTTTTTGCCATTTTTTTTATAGCATCGTGCCTGGGATTGGGTACTTGGGTTGATGGTTTTTGCATGGATGACAAACTACTCAGCCCGGTAATCTATTTGAAAGCCAGGCAATTTCCTTCCTACTTCATGTACTGGGTTTAAAGGCCCTGGACCAGTGGATGAAAGAAATCAATTCAACAAGTAGTAGTAGTACTACAGAGTCCTTGTAGTATTACTACTGAGTAAACCATCAAATCAAGCTGCAAGCTTGCGCGGCCTGGCCTAGGCCTAGGCCTAAAAAAAATGTACATCATGTGTCCTAGTCTATTCAAGACTAGGGCTACACTCGCTGCCAGATTGTTCAGAGATCAGCACCTCGCGTTCCGCCATATCTGCATAAAGGCGTAGACTATTGTAGTCTCATTCACATTAATCCAATGGGAGGTCACCTACTCAAAGTCAACCAGCCAATCGGCATTCACTTCCGTGTTGAACCACATCTGGCTCGGCGCACGTGTAAATAACTCGAACACTTCTGCAGAGAGTATCGTGATCACTGCTCACCCAAGAATCTATGCTCGAAAGGGCGAAGCCCGAGGTGAACGAATTCGAATTTAAAAACTTTGGTTTAATTTACTCCGGGGGGTGGGGGGGGGGGGTGGAATAAAGCCCTAAGGCTATAAACCCAATAATGAATGATGCCAAATAAGCCTAATTGGCATTATAACTTCTGGTTGATTGGTCTTGTGCATTCAGATCACGGGGAGGTCTAGTCCCAATAATTGGGACTTCCCATGACGTTTCTTTTCTTTAACATGTGTCCTTTCACAGTCTATATGTGAGTCCCAAAACATTAGTATTAAACTTCACGGTGATTTCACGAAACACTCTTCTACCTTAGCACCAGTAATATCCAATTTTGTTCCTTATTTAAAATGCGTGAATGGCTTAAAATAGCGATACAAAATCGGGACTTAGTCACCGGCCAGAATCTTACAAGTCTTGGAATTTTATTAAATTTTCACTTCAAAGAAGAGTTGATGAAGATATTTACGACTATCACGTTGTTGATAACCTCAAGTTAATCTTTCAAGTTGGAATCAGGTAATATTTATCTTATTTGCGTGAAGCGTGAAAATTATTGGAGCATTTGATACAAAAATTTTGTCATATCAGTTACACACTATTTTGGCATACGTCCTCCTTTGATTAAGTTAAATGGCATTATGATAATTGACATATGTCCGAGGAGTCATGCTCAGCAGACTAGGTGAGTTCGGGAGTCCTACATACCCATATAAGGGACGGTACATTACATAATTACAAATACTTTGGTGTTTCCTGCATTACATGCCTACCAAAATTAACATCTGCAACCTTTTCCTGCTGCCATTCAACGTAACAAGTCCACAGACCAAAATGCTGTTCTTAATTTGTAAGTTGTATCTTTACCATTACTACACAAAACAACACCAAAATATGCACACTTTTGCGATTTTGTTTTGAGTACTATACACCAAAATATGGGGGACAGACCAGGCAAAATTTGCGATTTGGAGTTGAGTACTATACAACCAAATAATGCAAACATTTGCGATTTGTTTTGAAGTACTATACAAACACAAAATAATGCAAAATTTGCGATTATGGTTTTGAGTACTATACCAGTGGCGTAACCAGTGGGGGGGGGGGGGGGGTGCAAGCCCCCAAACAGACCCGTGCCCGCCCCCTTCATCCCCCAAATGTAACTGACTTTTTTGTACAGTGTCTTTGGAGAAGGACCCAATTTGCCCCCTCAAGAAAAGCCTTGCACCCCCCTCAGCCCCCCCCCCTCAATTGCAAAGGTCTGGTTTACTGCCCAGAGGGTGTATTTAGTCATCCCATAATGCAGACCAGTTTTTGGGGATATTTCACCTCATAGTCATGTGATCCTCACAGAATCCTATTCTTAACACATACAAAACCCGGACTTTTAGCAACCCTTTTAGCCACAAAGTGTAGTACTTAGGGAATTTGTTTGCATGACATGAAATGTCTTGTTGTTCTTAACTTTTAGAACACGTTGTATAATCCCTAAGTACGACATTGTTTATACAGTCCAGTATATGCACCTTGCAATGCATCATGGGATTGATTCAAAACACCCTCTGGGTTACGACGTCACTGACCATACCCCAAAATTCCACCAATAGGGCCTGCGTGCCAGAGCTAAATTATGTTGAAACGGACTTTTGTTTGTCCTCCAGATCAACCAAGTATGTGAAGAATACAATACATGCACCTGTCACCTGAACATTTCAGTTATTTCTGCAGGTGATTCCTCTGCATGCTTGGGTTGTTCTGGAGGCAGGTCTGGCCAAGATAACTATTGACCTGCCGTGCAAGCTCCTATAGCTCAAACCTTGGTAAATATACCAAAATAAGTGCGTAGTGGCAAGTAGCTAACCCAAAAATCCTCAATGGTGACAAGATTTGAGGTTTTTTTTTGTTTGGGGTTTGGTTGCGTTAATGCGTGCCAGGGCTTGAACAAAGGATTTAAGATCCAGGAAGGCCTTTTTTGTGTTTTTAACATTTTATTGCCCTGTCTATACAAATGTACACAGTTTATTTTCACAACACACAGGTGCATTTTGCCTTTTAGCAGCCCTGGGTAAATTTGCCCAAATCCCTGTCTATTGCAGCCTTGACTTATGCTGTTGTTTTAAAAACAAGTTTATGATAAAGCTGGAAAAAATTGTAATGTTTTTCCAACGTGTGCCTATGAAATGCTTAGTTTTATACTCTGTACAGTCAAGATCGTGTACGAATCTATCTTCACAATTAGGTCAATTTTCCATTCTGGCTTATGCTAAATGTGGAAATTTTTTTTCTATTACTGTTTTCAAAACATTTTTTTTCAAAACAGCTTAAATGGGTGCATTTTGGACACTAATTAATCATCGCATAAGTATATAACCTTTCACATGTTTATATTTCTACCCTATGTCAAATAAACAATATATTATTTCAAAAAGAAGCATAGAAGTACATCACAGTATCGTGGCCTGACCCTGTCCTGACATCATCAATCCTTTCACGCTAGGGCTATCAACCTTTTTGGGGCAAGTTTTGCACATCGCTTTCGCATTTTTTTCAACTTAAACATTTACACTTAAAATCATCATTCCGGGGATAGAAAACGACCTAAACTGTTTTTATTTGCATTCAATATAGTGGTAACTGGTTTCAAATTTACCAAAACTATCGCAGACTACCCAGTTTAAGCATGCTGGTAATTAATCGTCAGATGACCACATCCTGACATCCAAAATTCACTGCGTCTCATGCCAGGTTGACATCCAATTACCTTCAATGTCAAAATAATGATTTTTACAGAAAAATTCAGGGGGTAGACATCCAACCTAACCGGCAACACAAATTCAATGGCATCAACCTTCCGGTGTAGTCTGTTTCAAAAGACTTAACGGTAGAGGGCGCTATTAACGCATATCGAACGGTTACACCAGACTTGACTAAAGACTAGGCCTGTTCACAAATATTTAAATCTATACCGTTATTGGAAATTACACATTTTGCAGGGGGTTAATCCACTAACCCCGATGGGTTTTGGAGTCAATAATTTTTTCCTAATTTATTCATGATTTTACTAATACTTTTTTGAACAAGTTTAAAGATGATTTTTTAATGTCCCTGGGACGCGAGGCTGCCATAGTAATTGCACGTAGCAGTTCCACAATTAAACCGTTTATAAATCCCCAATGCCCAAATCTAGCTATCGTGTCCTCCTCCCCCCTGGAATTAAATTTGGAACATTTGGATGGTTTCTGATGTTCCTGTGTTTTTTGGCTCCTTTTGGTTGGTGAGAATTGCTTGGACCTTGATTCAGCTGTTTTGGGTCAAAATGTTCAAATTCATGATTTTTTAAAAGAAAAGTGACAATTTTGATGTCCCAATGGTTCTGGATAGTCCTGATTAGTGTTTTGGGCTCTTTGTTTATTCAATGTTGTTGAGGCAATTTTAGTTGGGGTTAAATTCCATCAAAATGGTTAAAATAAGGATTTTTAACAAAAGTGACACTTTGGATGGTTTCTAGATGTTTACAGTGTTTTGGCTCCATTACTGTGTGTCAATGGTTGATGAGAATTGCCTGAACCCTGATTCCAGCTGTTTTGCTTTTAAAAGGGGTAAAAGTGGACAATGTACACTGACTGGTTCCAGAGGTGTTTTTGGTGTTTTTTTGGCTCCTTTGGGGGTGTCACATGGGTTGTTGAGGCATGCCTGGAACTCAATTTGCTATTTCCGTCAAAATGGCAAAACGAATGTATGTCCAAAAAGTGGGACACTTTGGATGGTTCCGAGAATGTTGGATGGTTCCCGGGCAATATCCACTTTTTCCCTCTCAGGGGAAGAATGTTGCCAGGTCCGCGATTTTAATTTTACCGTCACTTCATGTATTCCGCCCAAATCACTCACCTGCATACAAAGTTTGATGGACGTTGCGGGGACGTGTTCACATTTTATGTCTATATTTGATTTCTAAATAAAGAAAAATGAGAAAGACTTAATTCTTAGATTTTAAAGTACACATGCGTTAAATTTATGTCTAGGATATCACAAATCACATTCTATTTTTTATCATCCGGGTTTTCCCATTCAAACATAATTTTTTGCTCTTCTATCCTTTTTTCCCTGTTACTGTTAGGCTAAAATTCTATGTATCATCCTGTTTTCTTAGAAATTTTTCTGTAGGCCCAAATCCCCCTCCCAGTTTGATAAGTCATCTTCTTTAGAGTAACCCAGTATTTTGAATGTTGAAAATATTAATTCTCCCTTTATATCATTATTATATGGTACTAATCAACCATACTGTAGCGTGCATTTGTGCTTTAAGGTCATCATCATCATCTTCATCATCTCCCCCTTCTCAGTGCGTCGCCAGAGGGGGGGCCTGGGGGCCGCGGCCCCCCCAATAATTGATTTCGTCGTATGAGGACGAGCCCGTCGGTTCACTGAAAAATCAGGTCCTGGGCACCTGCAGGCCGGATTGTCGGCAAGTATAGGTTTAAAAAAGGTTCAATGGACAGCGTGCGACAATTAAATTTTACAAAATCGTACAAAAATTAGCCCTCAGCAACATTTAAAAAAAGCATATAAAACCGCAAAATTTTCAGGGGGCTTCGCCCTCGACCCCCACCGGGCTTCGCCCCTGGACCCCAACAGGGGCCCTAAGGCGGCCCCTGTACCCTACCCATTTCTGTCGTTGAGATGTGACACTGGCCCCCCCCATAATGAAACTCCTAGCTACGCCACTGCTTCCCTTCTCCCTCCTCCTTCTTCTTCTATCTTCTTCTTACCAAACTAAATTTAGTGCATTTGGTGCTTTAGGTCCTACAAATTAAGTCATATTTCCCCTTGTCCTCGCTCATCATCAAAATCAATAATTGAGCAAGTTAATTTTTGAACTCATCATCATCATCATCTACAAACTATTGAGTGCATGCTTTTAGATCTATGGCCTGTTTTTCATAGGTAGATGAAACTTTTGTCAACCAGGGAGTCATTTTTTCAAACAGTAACAACTTGCATTTTTGTCTTCATGTGTGGTGTAGAGTATAGAATTTAAGACAAAATAGGTTCTGGATCTTAATCTTTTCTCCTCCTTTATTGCTATTTTTTTCACAAAGTTTTTGAACTTGAGCAATTTTGATGACAAAATCCAATAATTTTTTAACGGAAATTTTATTTTATCTACCAAAAGAAATTAACTTGTCCAATCATTTATTTCACCTAAGCATTTTTGGCAGCTCTGGCTGAAATATGACATTTAAAAGCTTACATTTTGCCCATTTTATAACCCTTTTTACCTCTATTTTGCACCAAAAACGTTTTTTGACATAAAAGTTGTTTTTAAAGAACCAAACAATAGTAGAGTATAGAAATTTTCAAGATTACTTACCCTATTTGTATAATATGTTGTGCAGCAATGGCCAGCAATCTCGCTCAAATTAACTGGTAATAATAAAACTTTATGTGTTTGTTTGTGCTTGGCTTGACATGTGAACGGAATTTGAACCTAAAATCCTAATTTTTGGACCACTTCTAAAAACACAAAACTATTTTATGCTTTTACACATTTACAAGGAAGTCCTCGTACTACCTAATAAAAAAAATGCTTTGTTCAACCCTAATGCCTTTTCCAATGTTCAAAAGCTGTTGGTTTGCCTGATTGCTTGTTTACTACTTTTGTGCAGGGACGTGACAATGTCCATTTTTGAACGGAATTCCATTTTTTGAAAACAGACTAACACTGGATAAACACTATCACTAACTTTTTTCATTCACAATCCCCTCAACAACTTTAAACATACTCTAAGACAGAAGTTGCAGACCTATTATTTTACCAGATATTACAACTAAAGCACAAAATATATTGCACAAGACTTTTTTTTTTTTTTTTTTTTCCCCCCAATAATTGATTTCGTCGGTTGAGATGAGCCCGTCGGTTCACTTGAAAAATTCAGGTCATGGCACTTGCAGGCCGGATTGTCGGCAAAGTGTAGGTTTAAAGTTCAATGGACAGCGTGCGACAAGTAAATTTTACAAAATCGTCCAAAAATTAGCCCTCGGAAGACATTTAAAGCATATAAACCCCAAAATTTTCAGGGGGCTTCGCCCCCTCGACCCCCACCGGGGCTTCGCCCCTGGACCCCAACAGGGGCCCTAAGGCGGGCCCCTGGACTCTACCCATTTTCTGTCAGTTGAGATGTGACACTGGCCCCCCCAATATGAAAATCCTAGCTACGCCACTGCTCCTTCTCCTCCTCCTCCTTCTTCTTACCAAACTAAATTAGTGCATTTGTGCTTTAGGTCCATACAAATTAAGTCATATTTCCCCTTGTCCTCTCCTCCTCATCATCAACATCAATAATTGAGCAAGTTAATTTTGAACTCATCATCATCTTACCAAACTAATTGAGTGCATGTGTGCTTTAGATCTATACAAAGTAATATTTCCCCTCCTCCTCCTCCTCCTCCTCCTCATCGTCATTATCTTCTTCTTAGCAAACTAATTTAGTGCATGTGTGCTTAGGTATATACAAAGTCATATTTCCCCTGCTTCTCCTCCTCCTCATCATCAAAATCAATAATCAATAATTGAGCAAGTTAACTTTTAGTAATGGCCATGCATCTTGAATTGGGGCCTGCTCTAGGGTGGAGCTGTTTCATATTTTAGAGAAATCTGACCTGTTTGTAATGATTAGAGTACTCAAATGTGATTGAATACTTCTAAGTAAGCACTCATTTTAAAGCCTATTTAGTTAGCTTTAAGTTGATACCAAAATTATCTTGCTCAGACTTCAGTAATTAAAATTATGACTAATTAAGTAAACGAAGGTGGAGGGTGGAGCAATTGGACAACGGTACGCGATGTAAATTGACTATGGAGAATATGAAGCTTCGGTAACTCTAATGTACAGAAAATTCTAATAAAATAATTGATTAAATAACAAGTCGGAATTGAGTATACTAGATGGGACACGATAAACCTACAGACAGAACACATGTTTATCAGCCCATTGGTGTTTCTTCATACCAAATCAATAAGAATAACAACTTCAAACTAATGAATTACACTATCAACTAATTGCCTAATTACAGAAACCTAACATTTTAATGAAGTTCAGTTAATTAAAACAATTAGACAAGCTGGGAATTCAGAGGAAATGGACCAGTGTACTTTGCATAATTTTATATAGGCGAAATTAGTGTTTTTTATTTACTCTTAAAAACACTTTTGAATCTTGTCCTGTTTTTAATATATCTTCTACAGTTACAGAGTTAAATATCATTAATGATTATTAAATGAAGTTTCTTGATTAAATAATAAAATTATTCTGAATTAATCAAGTGAAGAACCAGAGTGAAGGAATGAGGACAAGCTGCTTAATCGAACTGAGAGAAATGTAAGTCCCTACCGTACTGCAAATTATGTTAATTTTAGGTGTACGATTACAGAAAATAAATTCAATCATGAATTGATGAATTGTTTCTTTAAAGAGTGGTTAGATTATCCATTTGACTTGTTGAATTGCTTAACATGTGAGCTTTTCCAATTCGAGCACCGCGATAGTGTAAATTCATACTTTGTCATACAGTAAAACAATTTTCACAAGGTAGGGGCCTGACCCGATTAATGTTTATATTTTTATGAATGGTTAGTAGGATTACTACTTTCAAATACTTGATTGTGCTTCAGCAGAAGCTACTTGCAAGAAGTCCTAAAGCAGTCTTTAGGACTTTATGCAATATATGCATATTTTTTTATGCCAATTTCGTTACCCGTTGCTCCCAAAATCATAAAAATAGTTCTACTAGGGGTATCCCTGTCAAAATAGTCTTGTTTGATGGGTAAATACCTCTAGTTTACATAAATATGGTTGTTTTTTGGATAGGTGCTTTGGGTTTGATGCGAGGCTACCTTGAAGAGATACCACTTTTTGTCTACTTTTTCATGAGTATTTTGGATCAATAACTGCTTAAGACCTAGCCCTACTGCAATTTTGATAGCAGATTTGGAAAGACTAGACAATTTCCATTCAGAAAATGTTTATTTTTCATATGCTAGCATGTATAGTTTGGAAGTTATAGAGGTTTAAGCTCAAAATGATGCGTGATACTTGAAATTTGCAGACGAAACGCAAACAGGCCCCACTTCAAGACGCATGGCCTAATACACAAAATGGTGTTTGCCATTATGCTTTGGTTCCCTTGATATTACGGGGTTCAGATTCAAAATCGGTGTCTGTTGACACCAGTTCATAAGTGCTTGGACATTTTATTAAATGTTTTGGGGTTCTGGTGCGCCTTTTCCTTCTGCACGTCACAGCAGGAGATGGGATTGCTGGTTTTGGTTGAGCTTTAGCCTTTTTGGCTCACACTCGCGTGCATGTGAGTGCAGGCGTTACTACTTCCTATACATCATCATTGCTGCTGCTGCTGCTGCTGATGATGATAGCTGCACCCGAAGGACGGGGAGACCCTGATTCATGCAAGAGGTCTCTTGTTTGAACTCCGGATGATGTTGGTTTACTCGTTTCTGAAGAGGGAGTTGATGTCGTAGTTGGAGGAGAAACCGTGGCTATAAGTTGGGACAGAGAGACATCAGTGACAGGTAGTGAGACATCCTAACTATCAGACGGTAGGGGTAATCCAACTGCTGTTGGATCGATGACCTCTTGGTCATGAAGAATTGTTAGATCAGCGATTAGATCGTCTCCCTCACACATATTTTCTTCAGGGATAATGGTGACTTCAGAGACATCTTCGCCTTCCTCCATGGTCACCCATTGACCAAATATAGGTGGATGATAGGTATATACAGGTGAACTTAAATAAAAGAGAGAGGAGAGAGAGATTTGCTAAGTATACCAAGAAGATTGCACTAAATTAACAGGTATCATATTAAAAATAGTTCACAGGCAACGTTTGGTTATCTTATGAAGATAGCACCATGCCTGTTTATGATAAGCATGTTTGTAAAGTGTCATTTCAAAGTATAGATTTGATGCAAATGGTTATCATGAGATTATGCAAATTCACATGTGTTTTAACAGTTTCATTTATTGTAAATGTTATTGATCTCTAAATTAGGCTTGTTGGTCCCCCGCCAACTTTTCCCCCACCAACTTTAGTTGGCAAAGGGGGACTATAGAAATGCCCTGCGTCCGTGTGTGCGTGTGTGTGTCCACGCTATATCTCTGGATCTAAGCAAGTGCAGGTGTCCATCTTCGCAACATAGATGCATCTCAAGTAGGCGGTGGCAGGGATGTAAAGAGGGTCATGTGACATAGGTCAAATGTCAAATATGGTCAAAACTAGGGTCAAATTTGGTCAAAAATAGGGTTATATTGTTAATAAGACTTGTAAACACGATATCTTTTGATCTAAGCAAGTATGGGTGCCCATCTTTGCACCATGGATGTCACCCAAGTAGTCGGTGGATGAGTTCGACAGTGGGGTATGTGGCATGGGTCAAAGGTCAAATGCGGTAAAAAATGGGATTAAATTGCTATAATCCTTGTCAATTGTGGCAGGATGATGAAACTTGGTGGGTGTGGTCAACATTCACTGCCGAAAAATTTGAAGGTCATTTCAAGTTCATGTGGGGTCATTCAAGGTCAAATCACTAAGTATGTGGTAGGATGATGAAACTTGGTGGGTGTGGTCAGCATTCAGTGCCAAAAAATTTGAAGGTCATTTCAAGGTCGTGGGGTTATTCACGGTCAACTCACTCAATATGTGGTAAGTCATGTGGTCGACATTTCTAAACCGAAAATTGTAAAGGTCATTTCAAGGTCAAGTAGGGTCATCCAAGGTCAAATAACTACAAATAGTTGTAACATCAAATTGCATCGGCTATGGCAGGAGCCTCAGTGGTTTGAGAACCACTTATTTCCATCACAATTCTCCCTGTGATCTTAAATTATATTTCGCTCCATTTATTACCGCGACGGGCGGGGGACCTTTGTGGTTCGAGAACCGCCTTGTTTATAATAAAAATACTAACTTGGCAAAGTGAGACTATACGTCGAAATACAATCTAAATGGTAGCATTTGTAGTAAGTGCATCTTGGGTTGGTGCATAAGAGTGTAGGTAATGTTTCTCGTTTTGTTTGACAAAATCGTAACTTCGAGTGTTGCTTACACTCAGGTGAGCACCACCATTCCTCATTACCTATGACAGCTGAGTCATTCAAATATATTTTCAAACAGTCAAGGTGGAACCATCAACCGTTACCGCATGCTTCACGGGCAGAGCACTCAATCATGGTATCCTCACCTGAAAAATATTAATTCATATATAATATTTGTTTATTTCCCCTCACATTTTAATGAACCTTTCAATTTTAACATGTTTTACTCATTTGTTATTCATGATAGTTAATGACACAAGCAAGTACTATTTTTTCGTACCTTTGTTCGTCTTGCACACGCAAAATGTCTTGCATGCACCTTCTGCGATGTGTTTCATCTGGTAGTCTCTTGTGCTTGGTTGGATTAATTCACATAATCTTGGTGGCCACATCAATCATGAAGTCCACTTGGAGATTCTCGAGGTGGTCTTTCCAGTGACTTGATGTTAAAGATTTTCATGTAGAGCATCAAAATGCAATCCATCAATGGCGAAAGTAATAAACTCCATCCACTGATGGACACTTTGAATTGGCTCGCTGATGTTAATGCACCATAACCATAAGGTGTCTTTGATGTGGTAGAGGCTGCCTTCTTTTTTAGCCATGTTTGGATCACATAGTGTGCTGTAATGCTTAAAATCAGTCATTAAAGTTGATGAAACAAACAATGCTTTTCTTCAGGTACTGATGTGAACATTCTGGATGAATTTTTAATGAACAAACACCACTACAACATAGTGGATGATTTAACAAATACACAGGTGTGGCCATTTTGTGACCCACTGACACACATGACCCTGATGAATTCAGCAGACTTTACGGAATAAAGTGCACTTTATTCCGTAGAATTCATCAGGGTCATGTGTGTCAGTGGGTCACAAAATGGCCACACCCCAAATACACATGGTGATAGAGCTTAATCAACAAATGTAGTCACCAAATGACAGATAGTAGAAGTGCATTCATGCCCACTTTAGTTGCCTTTTCCCATGAGAGTTTCCATAACCTGACCCATCTGACACACTTTTTTTCTGACACTTATGAATTCAGAAACCTTAACGGAATAAACCTGTGCTTTTTTCCATGAAAGGTTTCCGAATTCATAAGTGTGTCAGTAAAAAGTGTGTCAGATGGGTCAGGTTACGGAAACTCCCTTTCGTAAAATGATGAACTGTACAAAAGACAAACAAGTGCTGTGAGAGTGATAATACTAAACAATTTTATATGAAATACCTGCAACATGTTTCTTGTGTGCCACTCTTATGGTGAGGGCTCCAATACCAGCCGTCGATCGCTTGGGTCTTCGGTGGTTACGAAACCCAATCTAGCTTGTGCCATTTTAGACACACTTAGCTGGTTGCCATTGGTCCAATTTGGCCAGTGTTTGCCCTTGGGGTTATTGGTACATATTGGGATAGCCAACCTGTAGTTCCCATGACACCCCCAAGTGCTGGCGTCTTCTTCCAAGAACCTATGATTCTCTGAAAATAATGTACATTTTATTCTATGCCACTTTAAAGAAACAATTTTATAGAGATTACAGCATTCTTATGATGGAACATGGTACTTAACTATTTCATTTTTTTCTTGTGAGAAAGGTCATTGTACAGGTTTGGAACATGGTCTTCCTACGGTGCGTCAACTTCTCAAAGCATGGCACATTTTGTCCAAGTTTATAAGAATAAGCTTAACCATGCGCTTTGTAGAATAGACCATGACATATGGTTTGGTAGTTAGTGTATAGGGGATTTGTTGTCGCAAAATGGTTTGGTTCCAGTCTGTTTATCAGGTGGAATGCGTTGAATACTGCAATTTGCATTTGTCCAGGTCCTATAGTGTTTTTGCACCGGTTTTGACTTTGGAGTTTGTATTTTTGACCCAATCGTTTTTTCTCTCATGTCCGAGAACACATTTCCATGATTGTGTCTGGAATGAAAAAAATTATTTAGAGTGGCAAATTTCTGAACAAATTGTATATTTCCTGTTGTGGTCTTGGTGGACATTCCACTGTGGCAGCGCTGAACTTAATTCGCAAGAGAAATTTCACATATTTCATTCAGATTCATCAACACTGTCGGGCCCAATTGCTCAAACAATTTAAATATTTGTTTGCGAACTTCACGTACAAATTATAATTTGTTTATGAATAAAAGGATATCATTACCATGAACGCCTTCAGGTCCATTGTCTGAAATGTCCACTTCCAGATCAAAAATGATCAACTTTTCCACTAGTCATTTCCTCCTTCCATATTGTTACAAATCTCCTCTCCCCGATGATCATTTCCAGGACAGGGTAGCTTCCGAATCCACTCTGGTTCCATGCTCCCCATTTTCGCCCCTCCTTCAATCGTAAGGGTACTGAAGAGCCGATTCGGCGCGATTTCATGTTTTTTGGGTTTCATATATTGAACATGGTTGTGATGTAAACACAAACACTTGCAACGTAACACAATTATATCCTTAAAATTACCTCAAATACCGCAATGCATTACGAAAAATTATAGGTCATGGTCTCCTTGATGTAATTTGTGTCAGGACTTCTTCCCACATATGCTTACTGAGCACAAATGCAAGACTTGATAAATGTAGTGATTACCTTTATTGGAAAGAAAGTGATGTTCGTTTCATCATGCCTTTCTACAAACTGACACTGCACATACCTGAAGACTGGTTTACAACAAGTGTGGCCATTTGTGACCCACTGACACACCTACCCTGGATAATTCTATGGATTGTATTTTGCACTTTATGTCCTTAATCTGCTGATTCATCAGTGTTCATGTGTGTTAGTGGGTCACACAATGGGCCACACCGGTTTCGACATACAAGTTTATTTTACTAACTAAATCTTCCTACTCAATTAGAAGCACCACCCGCCGGTAAAGAAACTGCCAACATTGTTGGCCCAAAAGAACAACTGTTTGCTCAAGATCTTGACTTGAGCAGCTGCAGGTCACCACTCAAAGTGTGTGTAACTTTCCTTCCACTCACCTTCACTGCGGTAATAGTAAGTTGACTGTCATTCTGTTAATATAATGTATTTCTAAAGACCTGCTGCTATCAATTATACTAATACAAAACCTTTATATGCGCACATCATCCCTATGGCGTTTGTTGGTGAGCGGCCCTGGTTAGTAAATGAGAGAGTGTTGGAAGGTGCTCTCGCTTCCACAATTGATCTAGCCTTGCCCAGTCAAAGGCATCAATTCGTTCTCTAGTCGACTGGTTGCTTCAAGTCAAGATAGCTGTCCTTGTTCTCAGGGGTGTGGCCATTTAGTGGACCCATGTCACCCATGAACCCTGATGAATTTACAGAATCAAGTGCACTTTATTCCATAAAGTCTGCTACTTGTCAATGGTCATGTGTGTCCAGTGGGTCACAACATGGCGCACACCCGTTCTAGTGAAGGCCTGAATTGAACTTCCTTTTTGGCATTTCTCAACCAGTCTTTGGAAGGCAAAGGCCAAGTAGGATGGGTATACTTCCAGTGCGGGGTGATTCCCATTTAGGGTCGCCACAATTTGCGCACCCAATGCAGTCTGCTCCCAGTTGAGTTCAGCCTTGACGGAATAACGTACAGTATCACATGCACTTTTATTCCGCAAGGCTGATGAATGCAACTGGGAGCAGGCTGTCAGTGGGTGCGCAATTGTGGCTACCCTCCATTTAGCACAACACTGACCAGATGAATTCAGTATTCAATGTGCCACCACACCTTCAACATACAGTTTATTCTGTTGGTGAGGCCAGCCGAATTCATAGTTTGGTGTGCACAATACAAAATTCTTTCCCGACAACTTGAATGGGATCCCCCTCTGGGCATCCCCCTTCATGTGTAGATGATTGTCTGCAAATGCACACTGCTATGTCCACCGTGAGCATTGAATGGTAAAGACCATCACTCCCAAGCTTGTGCCAGAATTCCTAGAATGACATGGTTTAACAGTTGCTCTTATGCTTTAACCTTTTCTCAAATTTGATTATGGTCGTCTGCTCTGACTTGGCTCAATTGCACTTTCCAATGCTTCATCCTGAACCGGAACTTCCGTATATACCATTTCCCTACTGTGCCTGTGGTGTCTGAACTTCCAAAAGGCTTATTTCTTGAATCAGGGTCAATTCCATTGCACAACGCCAAGCTGTGGAACCCACCCTCTCCGATTTTTGTTCAATTTCAAAGGTAATTTATGGTGGCTCTACAGAGGAGGTGCAAAGGAAAAAATCAAATTCGACTCGGATGCAAAGTTCATAAAGTTTTATAGCCGGCAATAAAATTTAGGCATTTTGGGCCCCCTAATTTGAAAAGGCCATCTTTGAAAATGAACGCATGCCAAGTTTATTGTTATTTCGTATCAAAACTCTGAAAATAAATTAAACCTTGTTTGCTTTGTCTTTGTATTATTTCAGGCAGATGAAGGTTGAGGGCTTTAATCAGCCATCATGGAGATGATGGGTGTGGTACTGGATGAAGCTCGCAGGACATACTGTATTGAGGTGACAGATGGCAGGAGAAACTATGTTGAGAGTTTGTCTACAGTTAATAAGAACGAGGGGTCCCTATTTGGGGAAGGGGGAAGGAGGAAGGAGAGAGAAAGAGGAGAGAATGGGTGAAGTTAAAAAGGGAAAAAACATTAATTTGTGAATGATTGCACACGTGCATATTGAATCATTGGTGAAAAAATTTGAGACTTTGTACTGCAGTGTAAAATGATCCCTATCTGGGAAAAGGCAGAAAGATAAGAGGTAAAGAGATGGAGTATAAAATTGGGAGTTTCCGTAACCTTAACCCATCTTACCCACTTTGTTTCTGACACACTTATGAATTCGGAACCTTAACGGAAAAAAACTGTGCTTCATTCCGTGAAGGGTTTCTGATTTCATAATTGTGGGGTTGGTATAATTACTGCACCCACTTTGCCTGCTCCCATTCGAATTCAGCATCCCTTAAAGTCTTCTGAATTCGACTGGGAGCAGACACTTGGGTAGTAAATGTACCAACCCTAATTGTTTCAGATGGGTCAAATACGAAACTCACCCAAAAAAGTGTAGATTTATTTTATCCGAGTGCATACGTTATCTCCTGTAATGGTTTCTAGTCCGATATACTTTTTGTTTTTAGCTTTCATTTCATTATCAGGCTTATATCAGACCATAGACTTGAATTTGCTATGTAATCAATAGTTCTTTTTGTTTGTTGGTTTTCCCCTCATTTTCTCCTGCCTTCATAAATCCCAACTGAATGCTGCCCTTTATTTCAACTCAAGTAAGTCCAGTGTGGTATTCAAGGCATATATGTATGGATGTCATATTCCTCATGGTACCTGAATGCACGTTTCGAAGATGAGGTGACATAGTGACTCCACTGCCTGGCAATATGCGTGAGCACCTGCAAGGCTTGTGCTTTTAAAATCTCACTCACTCATGGCATGATAAGGCTATTGAATGCTGTACTGTCTGGTCGGCATATTCTTCCGCACCTCTAACATGTTAGTAGGCCAGTGTAACTTGTGTTTGGACAACATTGATATCAACTCATCTACAGACTATTCGGCTTAGTGTAAAAGCGGAAGCGAAGGTTTGAAGGCACGTTGGCAAACAGGTCAACCTGGCCTCTAAGTCAGTATGCTACCTACCTACTCAATGAGACCACCAGTTCAATGGAAATCAATATTCCTTACGGAATAAACCATAATACTACTATTTGAAACAAACCTAAGGCCGGGCTTATTATATTTCGATGAAACAAAACAGGCTCAGTGCACCCATTGGATTACACTGGTTTATTTCGTGATCGTACATTTTTACACTCTGACGAATAGATCGTGTAATCCATGGGTTCACTGATCCTGTTTCGTTCGTCGAATATAGAGCCCTAAGCATCTCAACAATCTGCATCCATAATTAGAGGCCTTGGTTAAATGAGTCGGTTGCACTGTCATAACCAGAATGAAATGGGTGCAGTGTAAATCTAATATTTCATTGTGCAAATGAATGCAAATTTAGGGAACAGTTTGACCAATAACCAGCTACCTGCCAATTTTATTGTGGTTCAAACCCACCTGGTTGTGGTTGGAATTGTGGAAGGCAACATCTTTCATTTTTATAATAACGTAAACTAGAATTAGGCAGTTCAGTTACCTATTACGTAATCTGTGATCCGATGCTGCACTGAACGTCTGGTGTGTGGTGTGTATAGAGCAAAAATCACAAATCATCAATTAAATTCAAAATACTGCTATTCCCAATGTCATTCCCAGCCAAATATGTTGTTGCAGCATCTCTTCCCTCTAACTTCTAAAACGGAATTGAAAAATATGATGTGGTTGGTAGCTATCGCATGGGATACCTTGATAAGTCATCCCACAAAATGAGCATGTTTTTGAGCACCTTTCAACGCCCCATTGGAAACCATATAAATAGACCACGCCGCATGGCACCACTTTTGAATGATTTTAGCATTTAAGTTGACTAACGTTGACTGACGAATTTTGTAAATAGGAGCGTTGCGACTGGTTACAGGCCTTCAGAGTGTGGTTTTTTGGAAAGTCTGATGACAAGCTACAGCTGGGCGGTTGTTGATTGTGAATCATATTTTTTTTTTTGCGTGGTTCCTGAGATATGGTTTTTGAAAAATTCCAATATTTTTTTCTCCACAACGAAAATTTTCATAAAATCCACAAGAGTACTAGATTACATAGTGATCAAAGATTTTTGGTATTTTTTTTACAAAGCACTTGAGTCGCTTAACAGCGCTCCGATGAAGACTATATGATCAATGCATCAGTGCCACCCAGAAACCAGCTTGCATGCCAAACCTGAACATTGCAACCCTATAATGCAGTATTGGTGCTCACGTGCGGTGCCTGTGCTTTTTTGGACAGTGTGATGTAAAGATCCCAATAGTTTGTATCGTCAGTGTAATATGAAGTCGTAATACTTTCAACTAGCGAGGTATGGGCCTTCGCATGTAGAAAACATTTCAAAACAATGTATTCCATTATAAATCCGCCCAAATTTCACACTAGTTTGATTATACCTGCCTTTATACAGGTCCCTCCCAAAAACCGGCTTCTTGAAGAATTATTATTACCTTAGGTACGTCATTATTACAACCAGGGGACTGCGGACTTCAATTCTTTCGGCGAAGAAATGTCGCATTCCACCTTCGCTTCCGTTAAAAACTCTACATTCCCTTGAAGTTCATTGTTCCTCCTCGCTCTTGATGAAACAAAATCAGATTCCACTCTCTCGCGTTACAATTTTCTTCTCATTCCCCTCAATTCCTCCCTTTCCCCTGCGTAAATAATACCCCCGCCCTTATTAATTTTAAAAAATTTTCCAAGAGGGGGGGAGGGGGAATGGCACTCCAATATAAAAATTCTTAGGGTTTAATGCTAGTCGATCTCAGACACAATGGGCATTGGTGACATTGTAAAAAATAGAGTCTTTGGGTGAGGACAGCCAAATTGCCCATATTTAGGGTATATTGGAGGGGCGACATATTTCTAAATTATCAAAATGTCCATTTTTCAAAAACTAGGGTTTTTGGGTGAAGATTTTCAAAATTCTCTTCCCCCCCAAAAAAATATGGAGAGAAAGGAGGGATTGTAGGGGGGGATGGGATAGGTGTGAGGGAAGATTAGTGAGCAGGGATGTGGAAAGGAAAGAGGGATGTGAGATTTGTTCGTGTGGGGGGAAGGGGATTGTTATGGGGGGGGATGGGGAGGTGGTGGGAGGACAGGTGCTTGTTGTTTTGGATGTGGCGGGGGTCGGAAGGATTGTGGTAGGGGTTATAAAATGGGAATGTGTGTGGGCTATGTTGAAGGTTGTGTGAGGAGTGGGATGGGGTGTTGTGTGGAAGGGGATGATGTTTAGAGGGGGTGGGGGGGGGGTGGAGAGGGTGGGATAGGTGGGGGGTGAGTTGTTGAGAGGGGGGGGGTTTGGTGGGTGGTGATGGACGGGGGGATGCACGTGTCAGATATAGGGAGTAGGGTGGTGATGGTAGAGGGGGGGGGTGAAGCGGGTAGTAGAAGTGGGGGGTATTTGGGTGAGAGTGGTAAACCTTTTAAAAATTATCCTTGAAGTAAACAACACAAATCTTATACTGTAAATGCATACCAATATGCATTTTCCCTAGAAAGTTTTCCATTTGGAATCGTCTGCCACCACAAGCCATCTTCATGTGACCTCCATCAGTAGCAATTTGTTCAGATCTACGCTGCTCCATCCATCAGGGATATGACACCCCTGTATTGCAATTTGGTGCTCTAACTGCTCATATTTTGTACATATTGCACCTTTTTGTAAACATTCCTTCTTTGGATTTTGGAGTCACTATTTTTTCCCTGGTCGGCTGCTGTCGACGCCACCTCTGCACCATCCCAGTTTTGCAGGTTGCTGCTGTAGGTATCACCACACGCAAGTACCAGTCTTTGGGGACAATGATGCTGAAAACGGTGGGATCTTAACAGCCTTATAGCATTTTGTTCATTTTGACAAAAATATGTACTTAGGTCATGATTATTTCAAACATTGTGTCAAAGTTTGTGTTTTTACAGGTTGGAAGAACACATGAAAACTACAGATTGATAGCTTGTAAACTTCCACAATTCAAACTTTCATGAAAATCTCAAATTATGCCCACTTTTTGCCACAATATGGCAAATTAGGCCTATGCCCTAACATTTGATACAACCCCTCTCTTCATATTGTGTTGGTAAAGGCTTGAAGGGAAACCATGAACATTTTAGACCCGATAGCTTGTAACTTCTCACAAAATGCAAGAACAATAACTCTTAACTTTTGCACATTTTTGTTAAAATGGTTCATTATGCCAATTTAAGGGAGCATTATTGGGCTCCATTTGTTCATAATTATGTTTGTTTATGCTTGTAAAAAATCTGAAATTTTCAGATATTTTTATTGTGATTTTAAAAAATACCAGTTGCTCATTTTTGGTAAAAATATGCTAATTAGGGTAGTAAGACTATCTAATAGACTGCAAAATCTGTTGGGGAGTGTATAAGAGAAAAGTGGCAGAATATATTGTGTAATTCTCTTAAGTACATATAATTAAGAAATAGTTTGTTTTCCTTTTCATTGAAAAACAAAACTTTAAAACATTTCCTCAAAAATGATTAAATTAGTTGGTAAATATCGAGTCAATGCTTGCAATATCATGTAATCTTTAGGTACAGATTCGGAACACTACCCTACAAAATCAAGTGTATACCTTTTTATCTTAAATTCTGTACATATTTTTTGTGTTTAAAGATGACAGTACCACGGTGCCCATGGCAAATTAAATAATAAAAGACTTGACCTTTGACCCTTTTCTCCAAATGACTGTATTGGGGTTTTACAAAGGTTACAAAAAAAACAAAAAATGATAACTTTGCAACGGAGTGTCCGATTTCAAAAATTCCAATGTTCGAGTTTGCTGAAGAGTCTCATCTTTCACAACATCATTTAAATCCACGGATGCAGACCTTATTTCACCTGAACTGCCTACTAGAATACCTTCCACTTCAGCCTAAACACTTTACTCCTAATTTCAGTCATTGGACTGCCAATCACCAAATACCACAAGGAAATTCCATGGTTCCCTATAAACATATAGGAATTGTTTTCTTATAAACCGAGTGGTGCGTGGTCCAGTGGACAGGAGCAGGACTCATGAGCATTAGACGTTAAAC